>NW_026506788.1:0-19388 GCF_026875155.1 Cherax quadricarinatus
TTTAAAAATTTGTTTATTGTGCACCACATCCCCATCCTGTGGACCTAATAATAATTCAATTGGTGTTGAGCGACGTTGTTAGAGTGTCGCTCAGTATTACAGTAAATTAATTTTCTTACAATGTTGTCGCGGTTTCTTTCCCGGACACTGGAAGGCAGGGCTTGATACGGCGTAAAATGTTAGTGGCTCTATAAACCTCAACAACACTATGAAGAAGTAAAATCCCGGCTGTGTCGGGGACTTCAGCCGCCAACCTTCGTCGGATGTGGACGCTCTCTCTCTCGCCTGAGTATCGGTGACAAATATTCCTCTTTCCCGCTGGGACGCTTGTCCTCACATTACAGGAGGGTGTCTAGTGGCCTGGTGGCAAAAGCTCTCGCTTCAGACGGTGATTGTAAATTGTGAGTTCATTACCTTTGTAAATTGTGAGTTCATTACCTTTGTAAATTGTGAGTTCATTACCTTTGTAAATTGTGAGTTCATTACCTCTGTAACTTGCTCAGCTATCAAAAACTTTGGAGTCCAGTCCCTGGACCAATTATGTACCTCTGTAATCTTTTGACTACCGCCCACAGGATGGGTATGGGGTGCATAATAAACATATTAAACTTAACTTAAAACTTCAGACGGTGAGGGTCAGGGTTCAATCCCTGGCGAAAGGGTGGAAACATCGGACGTGTTTCCATACACCAGTTATCTATGTTCACCCATCAGTAAAATGGGTACCTGGGTGTTAGTGGACTGGTGTGGGTCGCATCCTGGGACGAAACTAAGTAACTGACCTAATTTGCGGGAAATGTTCATCATAACAAGCGGCTTTCTATATAGTAGTATGTCACTGATGTCAATTATGGTCGGTATACCTTGTACATGTACTGGTAGTAAATAAAGATATTATTATTATTATTATCGGCTTATAACCAGCTCCACTTTTTCCCTTAGCGGATAGATCTTCAACGGTTTAGACGGGAAGCCGGTTCCTGAACTCAGGTGGGGTGCAGGCGTCTCGTTGTGCTCCGGCTTGGCAAGTGTGTCCACTTGATCTAATTAGTAATAGTAATATTTTACTTCAGCATAGTACAATGTTTCTACAAAGGTGAATGACATTTGGGTGTACATGCTGAAAGACCTTGTATATTCAGAACATTACTGGCAAACTTAAGACTAGCTTAACATTAGTAAGGTAATAATAATATGAGTAATTTTATACATACAGTCACTTGGGTAAGTGTAAGTTGGTACCCTCTAGTGTCTATTTACGAGGAGATTCCTGCTAATTTTTCTTTCAGCTATGGCAATATATCTTACCATACACCAGGAAGCCGGGTTAGATACTGTGTAAGTTGTTAGTGGTCCTAATAATAATAATAATAATAATAATCTTTATTTACTACCAGTACATGTACAAGGTATACAGACCATAGTTGACATCAATGACATACTACTATATAGAAAGCCCATTGTTATGCTGAACATTTCCCGCAAATTAGGTCAGTTTTGTCCCAGGATGCGACCCACACCAGTCCACTAACACCCAGGTACCCATTATATTGATGGGTGAACATGGACAGCAAATGTCTTAAGAAAACACGTCCTAATATTTTCCAGCCGTACCAGGGATCGACCCCCGGACCTCAGTGTGTGAGCTGGATGCGCTAGCGATCAAGCTACGAGACACAACCAGCTGTTGTCAGTGTGTAGGCGGCCTGGGATTAACCTGATCTAAGTTAGTTGTGTTCCCTGAGTATCTATGTTAATGTACAGAGGTCAGAGTGTATATAACTCCCCACCAGAGATAAGACCTCAGTGGAAATAAGTCTGACTTTTTTTTTAGTTATCTTAGGTAATTTACACATGTTACTAGGTATGATAATTGTATTTAAATGTATCTGTAACTAAATAAACTTACTAATAGTTAGATAGCTAGAAAATACATTGGTCACTTTATTACACTTAGTCTACATTATTAATGACTAATATAATGTGGAGTAACCATCTCAAAATTTAAGCATATTTTTATCAATAAAACATTATTGTGTTTCAGTCTCGTCAGAAAGTTCAAAATATGGATACAACCTGAATATTTACAGATATCCTTAACAATAAGGCGTTTTGCCATAACCTGTTATATTTATTAAAATGAAAGTGCTAAACCCATAAGGGGCAGACGGTGCCCTACCCTGGAGGTGCATGGAGGTGTCTGGAAGGCTGGATGTTCCGACACTAATATACAATCAAAATGAAACTAAAAATGTTATTGCCTTGCAAGCTTACAATGTGTGGTTTATATATTATAATATATTAATTACAAACAAGGCCACTAACATGCCTAGGTATTTCAGCCAGACTAATGTTGCAGTGTTAGGGCCCCCTATGTCCACACACTTTACATTTTATGTTACTGACATCCCCGTACAACCAGAGATACTTATAACTTAGTCTTAGTCTAACAGTACAACCAGAGATACTTATAAGTTAGTCTTAGTCTAACAGTAACAACAGCACAACCAAAGATATTTATAAGGTAGTCTTAGTTTACCTGGAGAGATTTCCCGGGGGTCAACGCCCCCGTAACAGTAACAACATCTTCCAATCTACTAATCTTTTCTCACGATATTTTTTAAACTTCTGACAAGCCAAAATATATTCAATATTGTATTAATGTAAGGCTTGCTTAGCTAAGTTACCAAGCAAGAATTAAATGAAGAAAATGTAGAATATGATTCCAGTTTCTTAGAAAGTTTAAAAAATGGCAGTGGTGTCACTAGCACGTTAAGAGACAACACAGGAAGTGTGAGGGGCCCAAGACTGTTCAATTGCCTCCCAGCATACATTAGGAGGACTACCAATAGACCCCTGACTGTCTTCAAGCAGGCACTGGACAAGCACCTAAAGTCAGTGCCTGACCAGCCGGGCTGTGGTTCGTACGTTGGATTGCGTACAGCCAGCAGTAACAGCTTTTCCTGTCCAAGGAAACTTTGTTACCAATGGAAATAAATGGCTGTGACAATTTTTGGGGTTAGGCACAGGTGCACATAAGCACAATTACCATATGTAAAGTAAATTACCTGGATAACCCAAAAAATTCAAAGTTACTTATTTCCATTGGGTTACCCTAGGTAATTTACATATATCTTACTATGTATGATAATTGTAATACACTAAGCTTCTGTAACCGTATTTGTGTATAAATGTATCTAAATTAACTTATTTATTCCAGCCCATATTTAGGCAATATTTTTTACATTTGCCTCCCGTGTTATAAGGCTATAAAATAAAAGCGTCAGCTTCGGTAGCCCTGAATAACCCCGACGACAATAAGAAGTCTGTTTCATATTTTCTTATCTCTATCTGAGAGGTTTGTCTTCATCTAATTGTCCACCTGGACTGAGCACATCAATGATCAGAGGAGACATTTTAGCACTTCTTTTATTTATTTCCTCACTCTGAGGATGATTTACTGGCGAACGGTGAGCCGGTCACTGACTCGGTTATGGTGTGACCTCTAATGTGCCGGAGATTCAATAGGGAAAAAGAGGGATTTTTACCCAGTTTAATTAAGAACGCTTCTTTTCCATTTGCATTCCCGTACGGAACTCTTATTTCCTTCCCTATTAGCGCCCAGCTTTGGGTAATATTTTCTTCTGAATTGTCGCTCAGCTTTGGGTAATATTTCTCTCCCAATTAGCGCCCAGCTTTGGATAATATTTCCTTCCCAGTTAGTGCCCGGCTTTGGATAATATTTCCTTCCCAGTTAGTGCCCCGGCTTTGGATAATATTTCCTTCCCAGTTAGTGCCCGGCTTTGGATAATATTTCCTTCCCAATTAGCGCCCAGCTTTGGATAATATTTCCTTCCCAGTTAGTGCCCAGCTTTGGATAATATTTCCTCCAAAGACTAGAATTTATGGCTCACTTTTCAGTACCTGGCGAACAGTTACCGGCCCTTCAACCTCAACCCCAAGAACACTCAACCCAAGAACAGCTGTTTCAAGACTTCTGCGACAGCTTTCTTCGGGTTTGGACGTCTCGCTCTCGCCTGAGAATCACTTGATAAATTTTCCCCGTTCTCTCTGGGATGCTTGTCTTCATTTTGCTTTTCCCGTGGCCTGGTAGGCAACGCTCTCCCTTTACCCGCAGAGTGTCCATGGTTCGATTCCTAGCAAGGATAGGCGTGTTACCTTACACTGTTGTCCTGTTCATCTAGCAAGCAAGTAGGTACCTGGGTGTTAGTCGACTGGTGTGGGTGGCATCCTGGGGGACAAGATTGAAGGATCACAATGGAAACAAGACAGACAGTCCTCGATGACGCACTGACTTTCTTAGGTTATCCTGACCACTAAATCGTAATGACACGATTGCAAACAAACCATACCACGGATTTAGATTTTGCCACCGAAGTGGCTAGTTTATTGTGCACCCCATATCCATCCTGTGGACGGTAGCGCAAGAGCATATGGATACATAAAAGGCCTAGGAACTAGGCCCCAAAGGGTTAACAGGAATACATGTGGATTTATATCTACATATCTATAGTTCAATTATCTGTTACAAGCAAATTTAGGAAATTTGCTTAGTATATCTGGTATTTTATTTTCATTAATAAGATATCTTGACATGTCACATAGGTTATTATACTGTCTGTCTCTGTATTCCTCAATAAGTGGACAATTAAGCACATAGTGTTCAAGACAGGGGACCATATGCCTGATCACTTTAATTTACATTTAGTTGATCATCATCTGCGTGTCTCCCAAACTGCCAGAAGTACTTGTAACCAACCCTAAGCCTGGCCACTACAACATCAATCAGTACTTGTAACCCAAAAGCTAAGCCTGGCCACTACAACATCAGTCAGTACTTGAAACCCAAGCCTAAGCCTGGCCACTACAACATCAGTCAGTACTTGTAACCAAGCCTAAGCCTGGCCACTACAACATCAATCAGTGTTCACATTGCACGTTGCTCCATAAACATACTTATCTACGTTCATGTTATCATAGTGGGTTATAGATCTACTCAGGCTTCTAACGCATTCCTATAAACAATCATTTTCATTATTTATTTCTCTCCTAATATTTTTCCCTAATGCTAGACACAGTTATACCAAAGTTATATTCTACGTTCTCCTTCTGGGTACTCTTCTTGGCTAACATATCAACTTTATCATGAAGGTGTAATGCAATTTGTGATGGGATCCATAGCAATTGTATATTAATTCCTTTGTCCCTGATTTTTGGAGTATCTATACCTGGCCTTCTCCAATGGGCATAGTGTTGTGATAGAAACACAGGCCTTATTCTTGGCTGAATCTAGAGCTCTTGCTGGTCAAAGCAGCGGCTAAGTCGAGAGTTTTATTCTCCAATAAACGCTGCCTTTTTATTGGTGATTGCAGGCCACTAAATAAAAGCACCCTGATGGACTCTTCACAATACTGAGCACGTCACTGCTTGGAAGGACAGTCCTTACCTAAAATTTTCAGTGCTTGAAGGTATTCCCCCTAAGGACTCATTTAATCTGCTGGCGGGGAGTTGCAAGGCGATAGGTGCAAAGATTTCATTTGTAGGTTTAATATACTGAGACTTGAGGGTTTTGATAGCATCTTCGTAGGTATTACACTCGAAATAGCCTCATATATCTTAGGTGACACAAATTGATGAGCAGACTTAGTTTATCTAGATCAGTTTCAGGAAGGGCTCCCAAGAAGTTTTCGAAAGTCTTAAAACCAGTGTTTCCATTTCTGAGCGCTGTTGATAAGCTGGGTCACAGTCTAGCCTCTAGGTTTCAGTAAACGCTCCATGTTGTGATGTAGTCTAGCTCAGGATCACCACCAGGTTTGCCCAGGATTCTATGTTCAATAAATTTTGTGATAGAAACACAGGCCCTTATCTTGGGGGCTTTATTAAACATAGAATTTATATATTTCTGCAACAACAAAATAAAATACTGTCATCTAAAATGGTTTCTACAATGGTGATGTCTTGGCATATGAAAGAGAAAAGTTATAACAAGGGCCAAAATTTTTAAACTCCCTGTAATCTGCATCACTAATATAGGATAGTAGAAGAGAAGAGAATCACACACCTGTGTTCCCCAAATGAACCACACCAAACTTTTGTTTTTGTTAAGGGCCCCCGGAGGGTGGGCAGTATTACCTGCAGTCCTCCCACGGGACCTACATAAAAACCCCCCCTCAAAAAATTTCAGAACAGTAATCCCCCAACTTTTGGGGCGACGACACGTCCCGACCTTCGTAGCCCTTAGCCTCTCACCAGGTTCAATATTTTCCGGGGGTTTTGACTAAGTGGAGCAGAATCTTATTTCTGAGGGGTTTCTCGGGGGGGTTTTTCCCAGGAAAAACGAAGCTTTTTCCATCTATGGTGTATCTGAGTTTTCCACTAATGGGTTTTTAACTGGGGCTAAATGTCTTGTAGAACTGTAGCTTTCCCCTTTTGTAGCGAATGGGGGCGTAATGTGGATTAGCTTGAGGCTCTCCCTCTTCCACTAAAGGTCCGTCTGTTATCCTACGGTGATTTTCAGGAGAAGGGGTCCAGGTGACAAACCAAGTGGGGACGGGGCCCCGAGAAAACGCGTGAATAGTTGAGGAGTCTTTTTGAGGGGTTGCATTAGTAGCTGGACAGCAAGATCTAAAGTGAAGAGCATGTTCTTTTATTTGACAAAATGGGAAAAGGGGGTAACCCCGGTGACACAAAGCCCTTTTGGAGCGCTGGAGTGATTGTAAATCTGACATCGTCCACAGGGGACCCCCGAGAATGCATCAGGGGAGAGTTTTTTGACCCCTTTGGTACAGAATATCAAATTAAACGTTTTCCATCCCCACGTAATACTTGTCATTCTTTATCCACTTTTGTGCTTCCCGTCAACTGTAATCACGGGGCCCTTGGGCAGCCCCCTTAGGGGAAATTTACCATTAAATAATCCTCCACTGCGAACGCTTTTAGAGGGGTGGGCTTCCCTTTTTTACAGCGCGTAAACATTTCTCGATCCTTGAAAAGTCCGAAAAGAAGGCTACTGGTCGTCCGCCTGAGACAAGACGCAGCAATGGCAATGTAGATGCATCCGTTTCCCCTTCGAATGGTAGGGATTTATCAATGGGTTGAACTACTGATTTTTTTAAAGTTGGTTTTAGAGTATGGGAAAGCGGCTTCGCTTCCTTTGTCAAGGAATGTGGTACCTCAATGGGCGGACTTTTCTTGAAAAAGTTGTAGACCCTTTTGGGAATAAGCAAAAAAACCAAAAGGGTTTTCGGGGGACTTTTTTTTCTTGAGGGATTGGGAAATTCCCGAAGTCGTAGTCGTTCAGGTCTGGAATATTTAACCCCTTTCCCCTACTAAAAAAAGGATGCTAAGCCTTTTTTTTGAAAAAATGCATTTTCCTCATTGTAACTGATATTTTTTCTTCTGGCGTTCCCAAAAATTATCAAGGTTTGCATATGTCCATGGGTCTTGCCCCAAATGGGTAACATTATCTAAAAAACCGAAAAATTCCCCGAGTTGCTCTTTTTAAAAGATGAATCCATAATTGGGTTGGGAAACAGGCTACCCTTGGTGACTCCAAAGGGCTCTGGAAACTGTACGGGGCCCTCACTGCCCGAAAAACTGGTTGGTTTATCTTCTTCCCTTTTAAGGGACTTGATGAAGGCACTCTGTAGTCAATTTGCTAAACACAAGACGAGCAATTTTTTACACTGATCATCAATTCCGAGGGGGGGTACCCCTCAAGAAATGTAAAATTTTTTTTTATTGTCTCAGAGTAATCGATAGCCAGCTCCGTTCCCATAACTCTTAACAAAACACAGTTTTTGGGGGTGCATGGGCGCCAACACATGGGTGTGATTTTCCCTCTTCTATATCCCATATTTGTGATGCGATTTCATGAAGTACTATGAAAATTCTATGTTCAAAAATTTTTGGATAGAAACACAGGCCTTATCTCTATGAATCTAGACTCTTGCCGGGTCAAAGGCAGGGGGCTAAGTCGAGAGTTTTATTCTCCAATAAACGCGCCTTATTATTGGTAAATTGCAGGCCCTGATAAAAAGCATCCCTGATGGACTCTTCCATACTGAGCAGCGACCTTCGTAGTATCACTACAGCATGTTGTTGGAGTCATATATGATTAAGAGCTTTTTAGTGATGACATAGATCAGTAATGATGATAGACTCGACTCAGTGTCATAGGTTACTTTAGCGCCATTAGGATTGCAAACAATCAGTTTGCAATGTAGACGCCTAGTTCAGCAAGTTTATTATCGTTCTTAACTAGGAGGTGGCAACAAGAGCAGATGCAGCCCTGCCAGAAGACTCCTGTTTAGATCCATCAGTGGGGTATATAATTGTAAAAACCCTTATTTACCCCTAGGCGGGGAAATTTTTTTCTTGAGATTTGGGTTTTAACCCAAGTGATTTAAAGGGAAAGGGGAAATTAAAGCAATGAGCTTTTTGGGGGGGGAAATTGCAGGAAAGTTGATATTAAATGAACAAAACTTCCATGGGGGGTGAAATGTCTTGTTGTCTACAGTGATAGATTTCAATGGTTATAAAATTTAAGGGCAATTGCACTTTTTCAAAACCCTTTAGAGTGTGTGATTTACTTTGGGGACACTTAGAAAGGTTCTTTGGGGGCCCATTTGGGTTTTAATTTCTTAACTTTTAAATTTCCGGGTTTAAGTTTTAAAATTCAAAATCCTAACAAAAAATGAAAAAAAAAAAAAAGAAATAAAAAGCCCCTTCCCTAAATTTTAAAGAACCTTTGTAATTTGGGAAAACCCAAAATAATTCTGAAGCTTCAGTTTGTTAAATTTCCAAAGGGTGGGAAGAAATTTTTTGTAGCTAGTTTTCAACAGGGGGAAGTGCATAATAAATTTAAAGGGAAACCAAAACATGGGCTATGTGCATCATTCTCCGATTCTAAACTTTAGCCCCAATAGTTGGGATTTAGCCAGCAACGCTTTGAGGCATTTACCCTGCTTTGCATTTTTTTTTAGTTGGGGAAATAGTGGATTTTTTAAAGGGTAACCCTACCCCAAGATACTGAAATTTTTTAAGGGAGTAATGTTTTCCCCCTGAAAATAGATGGGGGGGGGTTGTCTTTTGCTTTTTAAAAATATCTTTTTTTTTAAAGGGGGAAGATTTTAAATGGGGCCCTAGTCGTTACAAATTGTTGAACTTCTTTAAAAAAAGGAATCATCTTTTTATCCCCCTGTTGTATGGATCAGGGTGTCATCAGCATAGCTTATGAATATGTTTGGGTTTGAGGCGGGAAAGAGCTTTTAGGAGAGCTTAAATCAGAATATTTAAATAGCATGGGATAAGAACTCCCCCTGCGGTGTACCAAAAGACATTTTTTTAGATCACGTCTAAACCCCTTAAAAAGGACAGGGGAACTTTTTTTGGGACAGGTACCTATTATCCGCAGAGAAGCTACCCCAATATTCATTTTGGTATTTAAAGTAGAAAGGGGGTTTCTGTTTGCAATATCAAAGCAGATTTTAGATCAAAAAAGGGGTTTAAAACAGTAGGGGGTGTGTACATGGGGAAAAGGTGGAAATAATTTTCTCCCAAAATTTTTTCCTTTATAAAACCCATAGGGGTAGGGGGAAAAAGTTGGGTCGGGATTCTGTATTTACATTGTTAAGTTCATTCTTTCAAAAGTTTTACAAAGAAACTATTTTAAGAGATCGGCTAATGTATCGGGCGGGTTAGGGCTTAGGGATAGGCCAATGAGCCCTATTGGTCAGGAAGTAGGAAGAACCCCCCCCCAATGAAAAATGAGTTTAAAACATGCCAAAAAAGGGGTTTTTCACCCTTTTCCCTTAGAGTTCTGAGAATCAAAAGGTTATACCATTTCCGGGAGCATTTAAATCGATCTTTAGTTAATCATTATCTAATTCATATCGGGAGGGGATAGACCCCCGATCAAGGGGTCATAAAAATTCTTTTTCCCGGAAGTCAAACCCACGCCCGGGGAAATGGTAAAGGTTTAAAACCCTGGGTGGCTTAACAGTGGGGGGAAAAAAAATTCCGAAAAAAAATTTATCTTAAAAGGGGAATTCCTGTTTTTTCCCATGTGGCAAGCTTCGGGTAAATTTTTTTTCTCCGTCCCCGGTAAGTGGGGGTAAAATTGGTTAAGCTTAATGGGCCCTTAAAACCCAACAAGCTGTTTGTTTGCTTAAAGTTTGCCTTTGTTAGAGGGGGTTTTAATCACCTAGTTGTGGTTGCAGGGGAAAAAAACTTTAAGTTTGGGCCCCGCCTCTTCATTTCAAAGGCTTCTTTCCCATGCAGGAAGTTTTTTTTTTGAAATTTTTTTTTTTTTTTATGTTTTTTAAAAGTAATTTTTTTCCCTTGGGTTTCCTTTCCAAAATTTTTTCTGCGAGAATTGGGGTTTTTGAAAACAGAAAAAACTATCGTTTTTCTTTATAAACTGTACTTATAAATTTCCCCATAATGATTTTTTAACCTTTCTGTTTTGAAATATATTTTCGACCTGTGCCCCCTTTGGGGGACGACCCAGAAACTTTAAAACTTTTTACAAAAGGGAATGTTTTGTGTACGAGTCCTCACCTAATTGTATTTCCCCCTTTTGGGTGGTTGGGGGTCGATTCATACTCCTGGCCCCCGTCTCTTCACTGGTCGTATTTGGGGGTATTTCCTGCCCCATCCGGGTTACATCCCTTTTAATCATACTTCAAAACCCTCTTTGTGCTTTTTAAACCTTTTCCCACCTCAAAAAGTACAGTGGTCCCTCTTTGTTGGGAATTAATTTTTTCCGGGACCCAATTACTATAAACGAAATTTACGTTTTACGAATAAATTTTTTCCCCATAAGAAAATAAGGAAAATAAAATTAATCCTTTTCTTACCCCCAGAAGTTTTAAAAAAAAAAAAATTTTTAAAAACAAAAAAATTTTAAAAGTAGAACAAAAAACAATCCAATGGGAAATGTTTGAATGAAAATTTAACGCAAACATTTCCCTTTAAAGGAAAGTTTCCCTTTTAGTGTATGGGGACGGAGGAGAGTGGTTGTTTATATTTTGGAAAGGGGGAATCCCCTTCCATAAAACACCTCGGGTTCCTTTTTGTTTTTCGGGTTTTTGGGGCTTCTCTTCTCTTTTCTTAACCACAAGGACCCCCTTGAATCCTGGGTCCTGTCTCGAAAAAAAACTGTGGAGGAGCTCTGTTTCGGGGCGTCCGGTACCGGGCCCACCGGTGGGCCCGGTGGCCGGGTTTTGCGCTAAACCCGCCCCCCCCCCTTCACAAAAAGGAGGGCCCGGTTCGTTTCCCCGGGCGGGGGGAAAAAATTTCAAACACGTTTCCCTTTAACCCCTTTTGGGTTTCCATTTCACCCTAGTAGCAAATGGGTACCTGGGGTGTTATGGGCCGGGTTGTGGGTCGCACCCTGGGGGAAACAAGTTTAAGGCCCCCAATGGAAATAAGTTGGGACAGCCCCTCGAGGGACCATGACTTTTTTGGGTTTTATCCGGGGTGGCAAACCCCTGGGGGGTTAAAAACCAAAAACAAAATCTTATCTTATTTTCCCCTTAAACCCTTTTCCCCTAAAAGGGCCCAAAGGCCCTTTTGCCCACTTTTACATTTTTTCCAACCCTGGTTTGGGCCAGAAACCCTTTTTAGGGTAAAGTTTCCCCAAAAAGGGTTTTTCCATCTTACCCCCCCTAGAAAAAATTCTTTTAATTTTTTAAAGAAGGCCCCTTCTTCCCTCTCTTCCTCCTCCTCTGCACCAAAAATTTTTAGCTGGGGTTTGAGTTGCTTTCCTTTGGAGCTTTTGGGCAGCTCCCCCAGTGGTGAGCTCTTCTTTGTGGTTTTCCCCCAATTTCCCTTCCACATCCCCCAAAACTCACATCCCCCCCCAGGGAAAACCTCCCCGTGCCACAATTAAATTTAAAAACGGGACAGGCTCTTTGGGGGGTCGGGACCCAAATCCTTAAAAAATTTCCCTCTTTTTGGGACACAATCTGGCCAAAATTTTTTCCCCAGGCAAGTTAAAAAGCCCGGGTAGCCACCCCCTCCCAAGCCATACCTATAAAGAAATGAAATTGGAGGATGCGGGAAGTGTTTTCTCCTTTAAACCCCTTGGGCCCAAGTGAGTGCCCGTGGTCACAGTCAAGCCCCTGGAAACATTGCTTTTGTTTTAGATTTTTAAAAAAGTTTGCAAAAACCTTTTTGGCCCCGGGGTTGGGAGGAGAGGAGGGGTTTATTCGAGGGAAAAAGAATTTTATGGATAAACCCCAAAAACTCCTCGAAAATTGGGGTCATCCAAGTTTAGAGGAGGGAGCAGGTGCTTTGCCTTTAAACTGCGGATTTGGTTCCAATTTTTTTCCGGAGTTACTCCTTCAAAAACTAGGGCCAAACACTTCATTAAACCCACTCAAGAAAATTTCCCTCGTGACCCCTGCCTTTCTAAAGATTTCCAAAACACACACAATTTACTCTTTTAAAAACATTGTTTTTTCCCGAACACTCTGGGGTTTTCAGAAAGGCATAGTAACCGGGTTTCCCTTTGGGAAAACCCCAAATAGCTTTTAAAAAGAAAAATTAGCGCGCCTGTCTTTTATAGGGTTGTGTCCTTTAAATTTCCTTTTCCTCTTGTGTAAAAGAAGGTCCTCTTTTTGGGATTTTCTTCCAAAAGGGCCTGTTTCGTAAAAAATTAAACTTGGTTTTGGTTTCAGTCCTTTTTCCCCTGTACTCCTGGGAATTTATTTTCCCTATTTTTCAGGCCGCCTTGTGGTCCAAACTGGGAGGGGGCCCCACCATGCCCCAAAAAAAAAAACAAAAATGTGGGAACCATTGGTTCTTAAATCTCTCAAACCCGTTTGTGGCCTTAAAATTTCCTCATTGACCAAAATTTGCCCGGCAAATTTTTTACCAAAAATTTTATGCAACTGCCCAACCCTTTTAAAAAATAATCGAAGTAAAAGAGTTTCTCCTGCTAATTGTTTCTTTTTTGTCCCCACCAATAATTAATTCCAACCCTTCAGTACCTTGGGGTCTCATTTTTGTCAGCAAGTTTTCTCCCCTTTTTCAACAAAAAGATTTATTTTCCCTTTTTTTTGGGCCCCTTTCGGAAAAATTTAAAGGGTTTGTGGGTTTTTTTAAAACATCTGGACATTTTGGCCACACTTTACCCCTTTTTATAATTTTTCAATGATGGTTTTCTTAAAAAATTTAGTGTTTTTTTCCCCTTTACCAAAGGCTTTGGCCAAAATAGGGGGCTTTCTTTGGGGCCCCCTGGTTTGCTTATTTTGTATTGCAAGCACTAAAAAAAATGGAATATTATGAAATAAATTTTGCTTTGGGAAAACGGGGGGAACCTTCCTCACCCCGGGGAGGGCAAAAGCCCGACTGGGTGGCCCCGGCCCCAACCCGGGGGGACCCCGTTCCCCCGGGGAAAATACGCTCCCCGAAATCAACCTAAAGAAAAGCGAGTCCTTGGGTTTATACAAAAAAAAAACCCCTATGATTGGGGGAATTTTAAGATTGCCGGGGGGGGAAATACGAAAAGCGGGGGGCCCCTGTATATATTTTTAAAAATTCCCAAACCCCCCTTGGGAAAATTTTTTTTCCCTTATAAGACCAGTATATTTACTTTTGGGCCCTTTGCAGAAGACATTTCCATTTTTATCGGGTTTCATTTTGACGTCCCCCCCAAATCGGGACATTTTTCTACAATGGGTTCCTTTTCATTTTGGTATCTAAGGAAGTGAGATGGTTTATCAGGGGACAAAAAATTTGGGACATTCCCCGTGAGGGATGGGAAAAATTTAAAACTAGATGAAAATTTAAATTTACTCCCGGTTAAAAGAGGGGGAGTTTGGCATCAGTGTCAGAACCCCCTTAAGGGTCTGACAATTTAAAGAGGGAAGGGGGTCTTGATTAGGTAATTGGGATTTTGGGGGCCCCCAGTTCCCTGAATTTTAAACCCGAATTTCCTTCCACCCCAAACCCCCACATGGGGCTGTAAAAAATTTTTCGGGTTTTTTGCTCCCCATGATTATAATAATAATAACTGTCAGAATGAGTATCAGCTCTAGCTTCCCCCAGTGGGGACTTGGGGTTCTGATGAAGTTTTTGGGGGGGGGCGGGGATTCTCCCCTTTTATGCTGGGTTCATTACCCTTTTTGGGGCCCTTTCAAGGGGGAGCAAAATCTTTTCCCAGGGCCCCCTGATGGTCGCCGAGCTGCCAGGGTCCCCCAAAGCAAAGGGAACCCCGGGCAGCTCGGACTCTCCACCCAAATGTACCCCGAAAAAAGAGTTGGGCCCCTAGGGCGGGATGTCAATGTAAAAAAGGTTTTTGGGTTACTAAAAATTTTGTGAAAAGGATTGGGTTCTGAATTTCCTCATTAATATTTTTGTCATAAGGAAGTTAATAAGACAGGTACACATAAGTTCAGTTTCATACCCTAGTTTAAATTACCCAGGATATCCCCCAAAAAAGTCCCGACAAAGGCCCCCCATGTAGAATTTCCCTTTTTCTTTTAAAAAATTTGGGAACATAAAAAAGAAGATGGGTAAAAAATAAAATATAAAAGATTTTTTCCCTTTCCCTTTTAAAGGTTTTCAAAAGTATTAATTACAATTTTTTGGGTTTAATAAGTTTAAAAAGGGAAAACCCTATATTCCCCGGGCATTTTGGGAGTGTTTATAGTCCCTTCACCCCCTTCCCCCCAACTGGTCTGGACTTCAGCTTCTTTTTCTCTTTAAAACATTAAAAAATTTTTAATTTAAATTTCAAGGTAAAAAAAAACTGCCAAAACCTACCCCCCCCCCTAGCAATTGGGAAAGGGTAATTTTTTCGAGGGCTTAAACCCCTTTCAGGGAACCCAAAAGGGCCCCCCCCTGGGGCGATCTCAGGGTTTGCCCAAAAATTTTTTAAAAAAAAAAAAAAAAAAATTTTTTTTTTCTTTGAAAAGATTGAGAAATCTTTTCTCAAAATAAGGGCACCCAAAAAAAGAAATTTGGGGGAAAACTTTCGGAAAAAATGCCTCGGAAGGGTTTTTGGGCCCCGACGATGTTTTCGATCGGCGATTTTTCCCAAAAAATTTTTTAGCCCTAATTTCACCCCAAATTTCCCGTGTATTATTGAGGAAAAAAAAATAACTTTTTTTGCTAGAACCCATTTTTTTATCAAAGGGGTACAAAAAAACCCCCCCATTTTCCCCATTTAAAAATATCCATTACCGGGGTCCCGAATTTAAACAATTTTGCCCCAAATTTTTCACCAAAATTTTTAAAAGATGCCCAAAATTTTTAAAAAAGGGTCCAGAATAAAAAAAAAAGGGAAATTTTTTTGGGACTAAAATAAAAATTTCCTTGTTTATTAGTCACGTCCCCCGAGGCCCCCCCTTACTTTTTTTTGCTTTCCCTTTGAAATTTTTTTTTCTCAGAAAAAATTTGATTTTACTGTTATGCAGACTACTGCACTATTGGGAGAAATGGTATAAAAAATCGGTTGGGACTTGTGAAAAAATATTAGATCACCCGTTGAGTGTATTGGCTTTAGCAAAGATTTTGTTTTTCTTTTTAAAATTTGGGAAAATTTGGGAACATTTCCGTACTTTGAGCTTTAAATTTCAAGGGACATTTCATTGGGAAAACCCCTCAAAACATCTTTAATTTTTTTTTAATTTTGTCTTCCATTTCCCCTTTTTAAAAAAGAGACCCGAAAAAATAGAATACAAAATACAGTTTGAACTCGCTGTTTTAAACCAAAAACCCCGGTCAAAGTTTTTTTTTTTCTCCCTTACGCACTGGTGTGCGGATTTTTTTTATACGCTCACATGACCCAATGACCCATTCTTTCATATGTAGGCCTACCGCTTTCTCTCATAGATTTTTAGGGTGGTAGAATTTAGGCGAAAAGTTCGTTTAAAAAATTTGGGGCGTAAGCCGAAATAGTACGGCCGAAACCCTGAAAGGGGTTAAAAAGCAAATAGAATTTCTAAATTTCAGTGTTGGTTTGCTCAAAATCAGTGGCAAAATTTCCCTTGAAATTTTTAAAAAGACTCACTGACTGTCTTGGGTATATCCTGGGTGGCTAACCCTTCAGGGTTAAAAATCCCAACAAAATCTTTTCTTAAACACCCCGAAGAATTGTTATGTCAATAGTCTTAAACAAAATGGTCAATGCTTGACCCCCTGTGTCATTAGCCTTTGACAAACTTGTACTGGTGCTGGCCCCCCAAATTCTGGGGTCAGTAGATTTCTTTTCTTTTCAACATATCTGCTTTTGTATCAAATTTTTATTTTGAAGTAGTATGAGCCCAAATCTTCCTTCCCCACATGCTTTTCTGTGTTTTTTAAAGAACTCAGGGAACCATAAATACATAAATAATTTTTAGCTTAATCATGCTAAAGATTCTAGAGACATTGCAAAAAAGGGAGAAAAGGGGGGGGGAAGAGGGGGGGGGGGTCCCATGATGTTTGAGAAAGGCCTCTTGATCCAAGAATTGGATTGCCCGTCTCTTCATTGAAGTAAACCGAATTATCTTCCATACCCCAGGCATTTGTATGGCCTCTACAGGTCCAGTGATTCCCCATTATTATAATAATCTACCTGATGTATTTGTTTGTGCATTCACATTTATAACTATGGCATTGTATGTTTAAGTTTTAGCCCAAGTTTGTCCAAAATGCTGTGCATACTGTGTTCTTTCAAATTTTTGTACACATTTGCACAGTGACTTGATATAAAAAAATTATTATTTATTATTTTTTATTATTATTATTATTATTATTATTATTATTATTATTATTATTATTATTATTATTATGGTCAATACTGTAAAATATATTTGAGCAAAACAGTACACAAGCAAATATAATTCTTCATTATGAAAAAGCACACTAAAACCCAGATCAGTTTTGTTTAGACTTTAAAAGTACAATTTTTTCCTAAAAATTAACACTATCAACACTTTGCTTGAAAATAATGTGTATCCAATGATTGTTCATTGATGCAGTATATAAAAAAGCATTTGATATTGCAAATCATAGTGAACTTAAACTTGATGTGGAGTCATTGAAACAACCTCTACATCTATACAGTAAATAGATGCTTAGGAGTTATTTAAGATAAAATTTGTTTAGATTTTTAACCAGAGGGTTTGCCACATCATCAAGGACTGTCTTATTTCCATTGGGGTCCTTCAATCATGTTCTCCCCCCCCTCAATGCGACCCACACCCAGCAACTAATAATCAGTACCTACTTAATGCTAGATGAACAAGGACAGCAGGTGTAAGGAAACATGCCCAACGTTTCCACCCATTCGGGGATTGAACCATGGACACTAAGTGAATGAGGCAAGTGTATTGCCAGTTAGTTTGTGGGTCTCAGCCTAAGGGGGGAGGGATAATTCTCTTGATTGAGCTAATAACCCAAATAAGGTCTTCTGCAGCTGTGAAATTAAACATTTTTCATAACTGCCTATGAATTCTGGAGTACCATGAGGTGCCACTTAGTGACTGTTTACTAGGGTATCATAAGGTGCTACTGAGTCACCATGAACATTATGGTACCACAAGGTACTGTTAAGTGACCTTGAATACTTAGGTACTATATCAGGAAGTACTGGTGAGTGACCATAAACATTATATAATAATAATAATAATACATTATAATTATTTCTACAAGTACATGTACAAGGTATACAGGCCTAGCTGACATCAATGACATACTACTATACAGAAAGCCGCTTGTTATGCAGAGCATTTTGGCCAAATGTGGTCAGCTTTATCCAGGATGCGACTCGCACTAGTCGACTAACTCCCAGGTACCCATTTTACTGATTGGGAACATAGACAACCAGTGTAAGGAAACACATCCAATGTTTTCACCCTTGCTGGGAATCAAACCTGGACCCTTAATGTGTGAAGCGAGAGTTTTTTTCCACCAGGCGACGGGCAACCATGTACTACAAAGTACTGTTGAGTGACCATGATTACTAAGTAATGTTGAGTGATCATGAACATTGTGGTACAACAAAGTACTGTTGAGTGACCTTGATTGCTGAAGTACTATATACATGAAGTACTGGTGAGTGACCATGAACACTAGGGTTCCACCAGGTACTTCTGAATACCCACATAAGTTTTTTTAATATCCCACCAAGGTTGGGTGACCTAAAAAGAAAAATGAAAGTATTTTTTCTTTTTAAAATTAGTAATTTATACAGGAGAAGGAGTTACTAGCCCTTTGCTCCCATCCTGGTATTTTAGTCGCCTCTTTCGACATGCATGGCTTAAGGAGGAAAAATTCTGTTCCACTTCCCCATGGAGATAGGAAATAAAGAAGAACAAGAACTAGTATAAGAAAATAGAAGAAAACCCAGGTTTGGGTGGTGTGTGGGTGGGTGGGCGTGGGTGTGGGCACGTGTGTGTGTGGGCACGTGTGTGTGTGGCATGCACTTGTGTGTGGGCGCGTGTGTTGTGTGTGGGCGCGTGTGTGTGTGTGGGCGCATGTGTGTGTGGGCGCGTGTGTGTGTGGGCGCGTGTGTGTGTGGGCGCGTGTGTGTGTGGGCGCGTGTGTGTGTGGGCGCGCGCGCGTGTGTTGTGTGTGTGTGTGTGTGGTGTGTGTGTGTGTGTGTGTGTGTGTGTGTGTGTGTGTGTGTAGTAGTGTAGTGTGTGTAGTGTGTATAGTGTGTGCAGTGTGTGTAGTGTAGTGTGACCTAAGTGTAAGTAGAAGTAGCAAGATATACCTGTTATCCTGTGTGTTTATGAGAAAGAAAAAGTACACCAACAATTGTATCATCATGTAAAACAATTACAGGCTTTCCATTTCACACCTCCCCTAGCAGGATGGTAGTACATTGGACTCCGGTTATCAGACGTTCCGGATATCGGCCAATTCGGTTATTGCCCAGTTTTTTTGGCTGAAATTTTATCCCAGTTATCGGCCATTATTTTGGTTATTGGGTATATTGGACGTGTCCACCCGTAGCAAAGTACGAAAGTGAAGGAGGAAGAGAGAGGAGAGAGTGTGCTTCTTCAGTGATTCTACAATATGTACGAAACTAAAGCAGCAGGGGTCGATAAAGGCTTTAGCGCCAGCCAGCGATAAAGTGGAGCATTAACAGTGTACAAAGTAAGTTAAGCGATTAAGCGATAGAAAAAAGGACGACATGAAACTGACTCCTCCAATATTGTTGAGGTATATAGGGCCACTGACAATATATGCTACCCTTCCTATCTTCCACACCCTAAACCAATGCCTGCATCTCCTCCAAGGTACAGTAAGTGTAAATATTTCATATTTATAAAATTGTAAATTTCTTTTCATAAATTATACATTGTTTCAGTGTGAATAGTAGTGGTCAGGCTGCCCCCCCACCCTTATGTATGGGTATGTGTCATGGC
>NW_026506789.1:0-32257 GCF_026875155.1 Cherax quadricarinatus
TAAGTTTTGTATACTCAACTTCTTCTTAACTACAACAATCCTGTAATTTTGGGGCACAATCTAAGGGGAAAAGCCCAGGCCAGAAAAGAAAACACCAAAAAATCACTATTCAACAAGGGCCAGGGGGACCCCGGGCCCAGCAACCACCCCACCCCACCGCCAGGCGACACCACAACAAACAACAAACATGCTCCCCTGAAGATTGTGGACAGGGACCCAATCACATCTGTGTTCCACTCACATTGGTCTTCAATCATGATAAAACTGATAATTTTTGGCTAACTGTTTTTTTAAAAAAGGGGGGGAAATTTACAATTTTGGGGTTGTCAGTTACATTTGAGAACAATAATACGAAAAAAACTTCAAATGAACTTTATTGACTTAAGACTTAGGGAGATTGACACAATCATCCATCTATCTCTTTCCCATCATGCGGGAGGGCCACAGCTGGGGTGCACCAACAAGATAAGCAGACTCTTGGACCCCACTACTGCCCCCCGGCGGGTTAAAAGTATCTTTGCGGGTTTTAAATCACCACCACCAGATGTAGACCAAACGAAATGTAAATTTTGCCAGATGGACTATTGTCAACTTGCTCATTAGTACTGGAGTGTGATAAAATTAATGAATTTAGAAACAATCACTCAAAAGTGTTCAAAAAATGGCTAAGTTTTTTTTATCCACAGGGGTAATTGCAGACCATTCTGGAGAAATACCCGACTTTGCTAGCTGTAAATAAAGCTTTACCCTGGTGCTGTGCTGGTGTGTGTGTGGTGGTTGTGTGTGGTGGTGTGTTGGTGTGGTGGGTGTGTGTGTGGGTGTGTGTGAGGGGGTGTTGTGGTGTGTGTGTGTGTGCTGTTGTGTGTGTGTGTGTGTTTGTGCGGTTTTGGGGTGTGTGTGGCGTGTGGGGTGTGGGGGTTGTGTGGTGTTTGGGGGGTGTGAGGGGGGTGTGGGGGTGTGTGTGAGGTTGTTGTGGGGGGTTTTGGGTGTGTGTGTTGTGGGTGGGGTGCGTCCTTGTGGGTATGCATAATTTGTACGCTCGGGGCACTTCCGCTCGCCTTCGGTGTGTATGGCCGCGCGCTAGTTGGGTTAGATCCACTTATTTTGTTTTTAAAAATCATTACAATTGTGCCAGGTGTGGACGATCAGGGGTTTCATTATTTTGAATTTGTTCATGACGTAACCATATGGATGAAGCTGATTCTTACCTCTGTAACTTGCCTGATTAGTGACCAGATCACCTGAGTTCATTCCTTTGAACAGTTCCTGTCATAACTTGGGGTCCAGCACTGGACCCATTATGTACCTTTGTAACTTTGAACCGCCCAAAATGGGTATGAGGTCAAAATAAATTAAACAAAGTGTGTGGTGGTGTGTGTGGTGTGTGGTGTGTGTGTGTGTTTGTGTTGTGTGTGTGGTGTTGGTGTGTGTGACTCAACAATCAATATTTGCCCAATAACTAATTACAGTTGTGACCGGGTGGGGAAAGGTAAATTGCTCTTTACTCTAAAATTTTCAGATTGTACCAAGTAAAACAAGTAACCATCTACAGAATTCATTACCTTTGTAACTTGTGAGTTCTACCTTTTGTACCTAGTTCAGCTACAAAACTTTGGGGCCCACCCCCCTGGACCCCATTACTACCTCGTAATCGTAAATACCTTTGTAATTTGTCATATTGTACCAGACTTCCCTGGAGTTCATTATTTTGTAAATTGTGAGTTCTTTTCCTTTGTAAATTGGAGTTTCTTATTTTTGTAAATTGTGATTCTTACCTCTGTAATGCCACTAAAAAAACTTTGGGCCATCCCGGGCCCAATATGACCCTGTAACTTTTGACTACCGCCCCGGGATGGTAGGGGGGTGCTAATAAACATATTAAACTAAACAACACCAGCCCATTCCCCCTCTTTTCCCCCGGATTCAACCTCCAATAGCCTCAGGTAGACCAACATCCGATCCCTAAAGACTGCATCCCAACTTAGTTATTGAAAATTTTGAATCTTGGGAAGACGCTAACAAAACAAGACACCGGATGACACCTCGAGAACAAAACCCATCTTGAACAAAAAATACAACACAAAGGGACTAAATGGACAAACCTCCAAAAAAGTCTAGATAGCCATACCCAAAAAATAATATTCTTAAACAAAAGGTTTTAAAAAACGTAAAAAAATGGGGAAAAACTTAGTAAAGTTCATGCACTTTTCTCTCCAAAAATAAAACGAAAAAATAACTATCAGCAGTAATAGTTAACAGTCCACTTTTCCCGGAATGAACCAAACAAAAAATAAAGAAATTACCTGCGACATAAAAGGGCCAAACAAGGTTAGTACCAAGTCTGAAATAAAAAAAGCCGGACTAGGATCCATGGTAAAAAAGTGTTTTCTTTGATTCCATCACTGACAGGAAAAAAAACTTAATTATTGCATCATTAAAGTAAAGAAAGAGGTAACATAAACAGTGTCTTAAAAAAAAACGTCAAACTCCTTTATAGACAACACACACAACAACCACCCACTTTTGTTAAAAATCTTTTTTTCACCCCATACCCACCTGTGGCGTACAAAAAATTACAAAGGTACATAATGGGGCCAGTGACTGGCCCCCAAAATATGATAGCGAACTATTTCAAAGGAATGAACTCCAGGTAAGTTGGCACAATATGTCACACGGGATGGGAAAAAACTTGAAAGAATACAAAATGTAGGTCAACCTGTAACCCAATCACGAACGAGAATGTGATCGATCACGATTTCCTCCAGGATACTAATCTACAGAGATAACTAAACAATGTCCAACTTAAAAGCATACGTAGTGAGTGTAATGTTTTGCACCATTATTGTCAAATTTCATTGTACAATCTCTTAGTATTTATATAATCAACTACCTCATCTTGTGATTAACTAGTAAGCATAGATCACCTTCACGTAATTTTCTTATTTACTAATGTTTGCTTAAATAGTAGCTGAATTGATACTTTCTGCGTCCAGATTATCTACCTCATATTTTTTTTAAATACTATCAATTGATATTACCTACTAAAATTAATAATTATCATTCTTACTATAATTTCAATTTACTCTTAACATTTTTGACATTTAATAACCATTACTTGTCTAATTACCTTTACCTGTTTTATACCACATTTACTACTAGAGTACTCTTACATTAACCCCTTGTACTTGCCAAATAACCTCTAGGAGTTTCCTCATATCGCCTCAGAGCCGTGTGACAGCTGCGTCGATGCTCCCGCCTGTTTTGGAGAGTTTGTTTTTGCGCAGTTTACGCTGATTGACTTCCCCTAGCATGGGGTTGTGGAAACATTATTTGTCTCCAACATGTGGCGCTGAATAGCAAAGAAGAATCTAACACTTCGCATTGATATGATTTCCGTGGTGCTGTCACGGGATCCACAGATTATTGTTACCGGTGGGTTAAGCGATCATTCGCGAAACCTATGTACAGCAAATGAGAGAGATATGTGTGTCGCATTAAATGGAATGACAAGAATCTTCGTTAAAATACGGCTGCACAAGTCTACGAGGCAGTGTCGACAAGTATCAGGAGACCAGCATACCGTAATAACAGCTGTGTCGGTGAGACTCCATGATGTAATCTCGACATTACAGCTTGGGTGAAAATCAGAATGTGCCTTTTGAGGTGACTGATTTATGATATTACCATGAACTGCGTACTTATTGGACGGTGTTTCACGTAGGCCACAGAGCAGGGAGATGGGCAACTGACCGTATGCAGTCTCTGAAGGCGCGTATACAGTTAAAATGAACTCTCGACACCCTATTCCTGTCATATATTTGTTGAAAGAATATGGACTCAAGTCTATGTAACGTATGGCGGGGGCAACAACGTCCTGTCGGGCTAATGTGGGTCATATGACCACATCGCTGCGCAGTGTGGGAAATGAATTGGGTACCCGCACAACAGCAACGGCAACAGCAGCAACACTGTCCAGTGGACGAGTAGGCGATGAGCGAGAACAGTCATCTGCTACAAGACCGCCCCCCAACAAGTTGTCATGGAGTGAGGAGTGGACAAAGAAAGGAGCTCAAACTCGCCAATTGTAACGCTTCAAGGAAATCTCAGTCATTGGACATACATAGTTTTGAGGAGTGACTACCTACTATGGTGAAGAAGTGGCGCGTCTTTGGTAAACGATGGATGACTTTTAGAGGAATCGTCCTAGATCAGGATGGAAGACCCAAGGCTTTAGTTCTGGGGACGCTGTGAATGATGTATGGCAGAAGATGACGGATTGAAGACTAGAGAGTCTACAGTAATGAGGGCAATGCAGCGAGGTGCATCAGGCGGTGCTCGAGATGTCAAAATGCCAGGTGGAGGGCGGACACGAAAGAGGATGCAGCATCGATCGGTTTCATGAAGTGCAAACTCCTCCCAACGCCCTGGGAAAAAGTCTTGTGGAGGAACAGAAGAAGAGTGAATGGTGAACCCAAGATCAAGGGATTGCAAAAGTGATTCCCAACAAAGGGGGGAGGGACAGAGGTGCTGGCAAAACGAACTGGGGTCAAAGTCATGCCGGGGACAAAAGGAAAACCCATTTTTGAATTCATGTGTTTTACTATAATATTAACGGTTGAGAGCTGAGAGAAGTAAGTGGTTTCGCATGAGTATTTGGTGCGACTTGGTGTGGATGGGTATTCTTACAGGAACATAATTTTAGGCTGTTAGAGTTGATATGAGTGGTTATAATGTGTTACATGGAACATGCGAACAACCTTTTGAAAGGGGGGTCAGCCATTTTGGTAAGGAAACTTGAGGAGCCCGTTTATAGTAAGGTCGAAAGTGAGGGGGGGAGGGAGGAAATTAGAGTGGATGAACTTGGAGTAGGGTTCCCATTAGTTTAGTATGTTTATATGGTCCGGCTTAGGGTGACGTGAGTCTTAAACTAAATATGTTCCGGGGACGTGCTGGTCTATTTTTTTACGAGGTTTACCGAATGTTAGCAATCATATGCGGAGATTTGAATTGCGTGATACTCGTAAAGATGTGTAGCCCGAGATGTGGCGGGGTTGTTGTTTGGTATATTGGGGGTTTATATTGACCGGATGGGTTAAAGGAAGTGTTGGGGGGGAGGGATGGAGGAGCATACCTGCATTAGAACGAGGTTATCGGCGAGTTGGACCGAATGTACGGCCTTGGCTTTACTGTAGCGGAGGGTGAATGTGATAGAGTGGTATGTTTAATTTTTCGAGATCATTAGAGGATGGTAATAGATGTGGATATTGAGGGGTGCCTCGGAGGGTCCATCATTTTGGAAATTTGAAATGTAAATTATAAAGGACTAGATATTCCTGTTGTCTTTTGGACATATTGGGGACGTTTATGTAGAAAGCACCAGGGGATGTTGCCATGTTAAATGGTGTGAAACCGATACAAAAAACCGTATATAAGGAATATTATATTAATCGAGGGAAGATATAATCATTTCAATACGGTTTCCAAAAAATTAGAGGGGCAGTAGCGCGACTGTTATGCACAAATTAATGCTAAATATCCTTTATGAAATTGAAAGATGAAGGAAAATATCCGGAATTTTACAAAATGAGAGGTTTGATGGGAAAGGCTTAAGGCGCGGATTGAGAGGTTTTTGTGGGGAGATCGGGCCTCGTAGTGTGTGTAGCGGAGTCAACACACACGTCGCAAGCAATAGGAGTTAATGGGTTGAATGTTCAGTTAGGTATGCAAGGGGTATAAAGTGTGACCAGTGTTTTACTACGACTGAGGATGAGTGGGTATAATGATGCTTGGGTTAGGTTGAAAAACGCAAAGTGGAGGAAAAAGCGAAATAGCATTACAGTCCCAATTGGAAGGTTTGTGCAGTGTGAGTTGACAGAGGGCAGATCGATTCGTTTTGAGGGGCCGATAACGAGTGCGAGACATGAAGCTTTATCCGGGGTGTCAAGTTTTAGTAAGGCACCAGGCATTGATTGTTTGCCCAGTGACTTTTTAATCTGCCACATTGGGGCGTTTTAAAAAGAAATTTTTGTAAGCTTATTTCAAGATCCTTAAGTGGGATCGGGTTTTTAGGCACAGCGAGCGGAGTGGCTGTGGGTTGTTCTAGTGCTTAAAGGTGAGCCATTAACAGTCAAAGACTACATGCTATTTCGGTTATTGTGTGGTGATTATGAAGATTTTGCAGAATATTAGCTAACAAGAAATAAAAAAGGTCCTGGGTAAAGTTATTGATAAGGGACAATATGGAGTGCCGGAAGGTCTATGTAGGAACGGGCATGGTTTGATAGAATGTTTAGTGAAGAAAGAGTAAAATTGGGAGGGGGGTGTTGGCTAGTAGATTGGAGGCGGCATATGATAGTGTAGAAAGGGGAAGGCGTTATGGAAGGATGATGAGGGATGGCAGGGGTTGGAAGATGGAAATTATAACATGGGCCTAATTAATGTATCAGGATGCTCCTTGCGGTGCGGTAAATGGAGAGGTTAGGAAACAAATTCAGATGAGAAGGGGTCTACGTCAAGGTTGTCCCCGTTTCAACATATATTTTTTGCGTGTTTTAACATGAATCCCTTTTATAGAGGAATTTAGGTCTTAATGGGCAGCAAATGGGGGTTGGGGAACGAAAGGGGTGGGGGGCTGGCATTGTTGGATATGTTGATGACAAACGAATTTTAGTAAGTGTAACAGGGATGTTGCCTCGTGTTGGAAGTTAGTAAATGTTTTTAAAAGGCTTCTGGCATGTCAATTATAAGGAGAAAACGAATATATGAATTCTGGGGGATAGGTTTAAGTGAGGAATTTGAAGTAGTTTGAAAGTGAAAAAGGTGACCAATAACTCATATGTGGGATTCGTTTATGTAAGTGATATCAAGTTATCACCACAAATTAAAATTCATCCGTATGTAGATGTACTGAAGCGCCCAGTGGTTTAACAGAGCGCACAATTACTTTGCATCAAAGAGTGATTACAAGGAATGCCCCTATAAGATGTGAAAACTTTGGCATGTAGCAGCACGTAAGGAGGCGCTAGTAGCTTCGTAGTGAATACAAAGGTTCAAAAGCCGTTTTTAGATTCATTTTGGGGTACGAACAATGTTTAGTAGAAGCGTTGTCACACCTCCCTTGGCCGAGAGGGCTTCTTATACTGTAAAAGATATGAGTGGATATTAGGAAACGTATTTATAGCGGAGGGGGGGGGCGAAAGGGAACGAATTCATGAATGCGTCAGATATCAACGGTGAGGGTGGGCAGGAGTTCAAATCGTGAGGTCAATGTTACGGGTCATCATAAACATGAGCGATTCCTTCACATATTAAATTGGAAACCTTGATGTATGATATAACAGTGGTACATGTAAAGTGTTTATCCGATAGTTTATGGCTATATCGGGGCTTTTGAATCAAATTAATTTAAAACCTATAGTACGAAATAATATAGATTTTTACATGGATCTACCCTGGAATGGTTTTATTCCCATAAAGAAAAGGGAGGTGATGCAACTTATGTTGGGAGTCATTTCCATAATGGTGTATTTTGCGAATGATTGACCTAATAATTATGTGGTAATTATAAGTAGTGGAGGGGTTGCAGTGTTGAGGGTTTAAGCTTAGACATAGTGCGTGAATCAATTAAGATGCGTATGGTATATAATTCCAGATTATATTATAATGTCTTGGCAATGAGAGACAACGTCTGTGAAAGAATTAATGCAATAACAACAACCTTTTTATAGGACAAAGTGTAGAAATAAGGAGGTGTATGGTGGGAGATAGATATGGAATTAAATGAGGGTTTATAGGAATTTCACTTTACGGATTTACGGGAGTTGAAAGGCAGGTAAGGGGGATGAAATGGGCTGTTTCCTAGTATGGCGTACATGATGAGTTTGATGATTTGTTATATGAGATGTCCGGTGGCAATTTAATATTAATGTTCCGAGTGTTACAAGTAATCTTTACAGTTATATTTGGAAAATTATCGACTATAACTATGTATGTGTATGTGTGTGTATATATCATGTGTTTGTAATGTGTGTGTGTAATTTTGTTTTGGGGTTTTTTTTTTTGGTATGTATGTATGTATGTGTATGTATGCGTGCGTATTAATATGTATGTGGTATGTATATATAATATATATATATATATATATTTATATAATATATATATATATATAATTATATATATAAAATATATATATATATTTTATGTAGATAGATATATGTAATATGTATGTATATGTAGATTGGTATGTATGTTACTTTCGTGATATACCATTAATGGTTTTCTCATAACATTTGTCAATGAATTTCAATACTTATATTCGATCGTATTTATATTTTGATACAATTTTGAATTGTCTAAATGGCTTTTATGTTTTCAGTTTAATTTACAATGGATTGTGAAAGCACAATTGATTGGTTGCCAATAGAAGCATAGTGTTTTTTGATATATTTAGTATTGTTTTCTTTTAATTGTCCTAGATGGTGGCAATACGATGTATGTATTTAAGATAATTACGAACACCTTGAAGTTGTAAGAATGGATGAAGTTTATTCGTTTGAGTTGACGTAATATTATAACTGACGTTGTAAGGATTGTTTCAATTAGACAAATAAACATAAATACTTATTTATATGTATGTACTGAATGTAAATTTGAAGTCTGATTTAAAGGTGAAGAGTGGTTTTTCCTTTTTATTGTTCTATTTTTCTCTTTATGTAATACAATGTTGTATTTTGTACACCAACAAATAGGGTAATACAAGGTTTTATCAAGTACAACCACCAACAAATGATAAAACAAGGTTGGATCCAGTTCATCAACAAATATGTAATACAAGTTTGTATCATGTACTCCAACAAATTGTAATACAAGGGTTGTATCATTACACAACAAATATGTAATACAAGTTGATCATACATCAACAAATATGGTAATACAATGTTGTATCATGACACAACAAATATTAATTACAAGGTTGTATCCATGTACAAACACAATTATGGTAATACAAGTTGGTATCATGTACAACAACAAATAAGGTAATACTGGTGTATCATGTACAACTCCAATTATGTAATACAAGTTGTATCATGTACACCAACAAATAAGGTTAGAGGTTTGTGTAAATTTTCCCGTGTTGATTAGGACATTTATAATACGATGAAAATACAGGCTTAGGTAGGGTCAAGTTTTTATAATTGTGGAATGATCTTTGATTCAAACACTCTTTATTATACTTGTATTTTATTATTCTATTGTAAACTTAAGAGCAAGGATGATTAATTTGAGGAGAGTTTAAATATAGGTTTGAGATAAGATAAGATAGCGAGCGAGAGCGTGCGAGAGCTGAGATCGATTTTAACCCCGAGTGTTCGCCACCCAGATAACCCAAGAAAGTCAGTGCGTCATCGAGGACTGTCTAACTTATTTCCATGGGTCCTTAATCTTGTCCCCCAGATGCACCCACACAACCAGTCGACATACACCCAGGTACCTACTTGGCTGCTAGGTGAACAGGACAACAGGTGTAAGGAAACGTTCAATTGTTTCCTCCACCCGCTGGAACGAACCCGGGCCCTCCGTGTGTGAGAGCGGGAAGCTTTAGGCCACCAGGCTAGTAATAGCTAGTATATGACAATTTAAGCTCGGTAGCTGATTTATAAGTAGTAATAGTGGTCATATTTTTAGATTGTAATGTTATTCGTAATGTTTCAATATCTAATGTAAACGTTTTTTTCAGTTATTTGTTCATATATTGTCATCTTTAGGGTTTTTTCCTCTTGTCTATTGTCCATTTGTTGGTTTTAAAAATATTATATAAAAAAAAAGTTATATTAATTGTTTAATAAGAATTAGTCTAATAATACAAGGACGTTCAGTTCCAATTAGCTATTTTTAAAAAGGAAAAAAAAAATAAAAAAAATTTTAAAAACCGCAATGAATAGTAAAGGGAAGGTTAACCAAGGGGCATGACAGACACTGATCAAGAAATAGCAAGCATCGAACCTCAATCTAAGGGAAACGTATAGGAGTCCAGGAATCGCGGGGGAAGAAACTAAAAGCCAAAATGAAATCGAAAGAAACACAAGTGTTTCTTCTCCTATGCGCCAAATCAAAAGTCGAGAACAACATCCAGTTTGGCCCCTACTTAAACAAGATGGGTCCTACACAGATGACAGCAAGGAAATACTGACTACTCAAGTCCCAATATGACTCATTTTTTCGCAACCGCTAACCAATGAAGTCGAAAGATCAAAATGAATTTTTTATGAGAGACCACAAAATTTAGGTTTAACACAGGTCCTTAATCCAAATGTATCCTGACGCCAAATGACTTCGAACAGGCGATAAATGACATGCCCATCACTCTCCCCAGGGCCAGTCTCATGGAACTCCCGTGTTCATCAAGGAACTGCAAGAAAGCCCTATAACGAGCCTTTTCCATCCTTATGGAGGAGGGAGCATGACATGGGGTCGTCCACAAGTTACTAAAAAAAACAACATGCCCCACTCCACAAAGGGGGCAGTAAAGCAAACAGCAAAGATACTACAGACCGATAGCACTAACATCCCATATCATAAAATCTTTGAAATGGTCCTAAAGGATGATCACCACCCATCGCGAAAAACCCCTCAGTTACCACAACCCAGGGTCAACAATGGGTTTAGAACATTAGCTCCAGTCCTGTCTCAACTATTGGAGTCAACTACGAACAAGGTCCTAAATGCACTAGAAGATAAAAGAATGCAGATGTAATATATACAGACTTTGCAAAAGCCTTCGACAAGGGTGACCATGGGGCGTAATAGCGCACAAAATGCGTGCTAAAGGGAATACAGCACAGGAGAATCTTCGACTGACCATAGCATCTATAAATTTCCTCACAACAGAACACAGAGGTATCGTCAACGAGAGTAAAGTACCGAGTCTAGCTACAGTTAAAACTCTGTTCCACAAGGCACAGTACTCACTCCCATCTTGTTCCTCATCCTCATATCCGACATAGACAAGGATGTCACCACAGCTCCGGGTCTTCCTTGCAGATGAACACCCGAATCTGCATGACAGTGTCTTCCATTGCAGACACTGCATCTCTCGCGCTCGGACATCAAACCAAATCTTCAGTGCTGCAGAAAACAATATGAAGTTCAACGATGAAAAATTTGTCAATACTCAGATATGGTAAACCACGAGGAAATTAAATCTTTCATCAGAGTACAAAACAAACAAATTCTGGCAAAAATAGAGCGAAACACCAACGTCAAAAGACCTGGAGTGATCTGTCGGGAACTCACCTTCAAGGGACCATACACATTGTATCATCGCATCTGCTAAAAATGAACAGAGGATAAGAGAACCATCAAAACTAGAGGCCAAGCCCAGGATACACTTCCTTCAGTCACTTATTCTAACAAGCGTGGAATATTGCTGCACACTAACAGCAACCTTCGAGCAGGTGAAATTGCTGACCTAAAAATTACAAGAACCATCAACGGCGTGCATAACGGAAGATAAAACACCTCAATTACTGGGGAGTGCTAGAGGTTTTTGAATTTGTATTCCTGAACGCAGGCGGGAGAGACACGATTAGATACACCCTGGAAAATCCTAGTAGGGACTAGTTACCGAACTTGCACAAGAAAAATCACGCACTATGCTACGAAAGCAAAAGACTTGGCAGACATGCAACGTCCCCCAATGAAAAGCAGGGTGTCACTACACGTAAAGAGACCTACAATAAGTGTCAGGGCCGAACGTTCAACTCCTCCCAGCATACAAAAGGGGATTACCCACCGCCCTGGCATCTTCAAGCTGCACAGGACAAGCTCACTAAAGTCGGTTCCAGACCAGCGAGGGCTGTGGCTCGTACGTTGGTTTGCGTGCAGCCAGCAGCAACAGCCTGGTTGATCTGGGCTCCGATCCACCAGGTAGCCTGTCACAGACCGGCCCGGGAGCGTTGACGACCACGGAAACTACTCTCAGGTAAACTTCCAGGAGGCAGCTTACGTTCCTATGTGGAGGGTGAAGTAGTAGGTATGACGACATTGAACATCTTCATAGTAGACTTGCAGAAATTCACAATGAACATTTTAAGCGTTCAGTCAAGCTTAAGGAAAAGTGCTCGGGGGCACAAACCTTCCGGTTTGTTCTTGCGCAAATTCAGTGTCATACCAACAGGCGACGCCCCTCTTCGCAATTGAAGTATCACTTTTGGGTGTTACCTGCCGGGTCAATACTCCTCACCACGGACAGCAATGAGTTTTTAATGCTGATCTATGTTTGGGGGGAAAAGCTACGGCGGAGTAGGGGGAGTCCCAGGCGTGCCCTGGTGGGAGGGATTTCAGAAAAGTTGTGAGACAGGATATAGAACGGTACAAAGTAGAATTCGGTGGAGAAAGTAGAGGAGGCGATTTTTATAGTATTAGTAAAGGAAAGCAACCAGGTATAGTTTGGCATTCATATTATTTATAGGTGCTTTGGGAAGTATAAAGCATTGGTTGGTTATGTATTGAATCTGCTGCTCACGGAGGGAGTTAGAGTATGTCGCCAAAGTACGTATTGTGGTTGGTTCCCAAAAAAAGGGATGGAGAGGGGTCTGAGTGCATATAGAGCACTAATCTCTTATATGCTCGGACTATAAAATCTTTGCAAAATGTTTAGAAATAGATGAGAAGTTATGGGTCGTTATTCACGAGGGACAGCTAGACAATGCCAGTATTTAAATAAGTCTGTAGTGCCGAAATGCCTACCATGCTAAGCGTTCTAGTGGTACACTCTTAATCATTATTTTAACTATTGTAAACCACACAACAACCGCAACATTCTGTAAATTCAATATGTAATCTTATAGGAATAAACTTTGAAATATGAAATTGAATTGAATGAGGACTGCTTGTACATATTAGGGAATTTTTGGAGGAATGTCAAGGGGGGTGTCCTCGGCTTGACTGCAAAATGCTTACTAAGATTTTATTGAGGCTTATTTTAATGAAGCCAGGGTTTTGGAGAGAGATTGTAATATGGGTTGATACCTGTATGTCTCGCTATGATACGCGTACAAGGTAAACGGTAAATTGGGGCAGGACGGTCCCGATGTAACGGCCGGGGTATGTTTAGTTATGCAATCGTGTCTTTACGGACTTCCTTGAGTCACAGGTGACCAGCCGCGTGAGTGGCCGGTACGTTAGATGAAAACCATGATTTGTTAAAAGGGAAAGGAGATTTGCAGATCGTGGGATGATGGTTGATTTTTGGGACAGATCCCTGGCATGAGCCTCAATAAAGAACAAAATCGAAATATTGGAGGTGGTACAATGGGTGGGGGGGTGGCAAGGTATGGGTGGTCAGTCGAGGAGCAACGTAGAATATGTGTATTGTGTACATGCAGATGAGAGGAGGCTGAAGGTGAACTCAAATGTGGTTTAATAAGGCTTTAGATAGACTTTGGGGCTAAGAGCTGGGATGTATCTTTGCAGCAGAGAACAGTAGTGTTAATACACTTGTTTATAGTAAAGTAGTTCAAATTCAAATTTGCAAATCAAATTCAAAGTTTATTCTCTATAAGGATTACAATGCTGAGTTTTACAAAATTGTTATTTGTTTTGGTTTACATAGTATATTGAGATACTAGTGTACCACTAAACGCCTTAGCATGGCTAGGCATTTATTCTATTTAAAATATTACAAATTATGAGGTAAGTTGTATTGATGCTAAGTGACTAAATACCTATTTGTGATTTTCGCAATGAATGCTTTTGTTTTGGCACAGTACATAGTATCAGTATTGATATCACAGGATTCATTATTTTATGACGGAGATAAATATTTCTGTTATGGGCAAATGAGTGAGCGAGTTAGTGTGAACGCACCAAGTGTATTCGTGTAGTTAGTTGACGGGGTGTATCAGGAATTAAGGATGTTTTCTAATGGTAGTTTTGAAGGTGATTGAATGTGTCTGCAGTCTAGAGTTCTCAGGTAGGTATTCCAGATTTAGGGCCTTTGACATTCAATGAATTTTTGGAAAGGTTTTAGTCGACACGAATTCGAAGAGATTTTGGTTTCTGTGTTATGCCTGTGGTATCTGTCACAACTATCAAGAAAGCGTTTGAGTCAAGGTTGATATTATAGTTTAAAGGCCCTGTAAGATATAGATTGCACAGTATAAGTTGGATGTACTGAACTGGAGTAGTTTAGATCTTCATGAAGAGTGGGGGGGTGTGCTGCAGGGATGGGATTTAGTGATTATTCTTACTGCAGCTTTTGTTGGTTATTATTGGCTTTAGGTTGTTTGCTCTGTTGATCCCCAAGCACAAATAGCATAGGTGATGTATGGATAAGAGAAGTGAGTGGTATTGTGTGAAAGGCATTTGCGGCACCGTAGTATCTATCTTGGAAGGATCCCTACCGGTTTGGCTACTTTTTTGCTATATGCTGAATATGGGTGCTAAATTCAGGTTGTTGTCAAGGTATAAGCATAGCATTTTCCCCATTATTTCTGGTAATTAAGTAACAATGGCGTTCCACAGGATGCGGTCTTGCCCTTGTTGTTTATGATATATATAATGGTCTTGATGAGGTAATTACAAGTGATATACGATTCGAACATGACACGAAGATAGTAGATATATGATTCAAACGTAAAGCAGGATGCTTCAGGAGGATAGGACAAACTCTACTCTTGGTCAGAAAATGTGGCAGATGCATTCAATGTAGAAAAAATCAAGTTTCTGAGCTCGGAGTTCCATATCCCTAGCACTTATAAGTTACATAATGTAGAACTTAGCCATACAGATTGCAAAGACTTGGGTATGTAATGCAGCAACCTTAAACCAAACCAATGCTATCGTACTATAAGGCAAATAGATTACTGGATTTATACAAGAAGGTAAGCAACAGAATCAAGGTCAGACTGCAGCTTTACACATCATTAGTAATGCTCACCCAAGTATGCAGCTCAATTCTGTCTCCTATTACAGAATGGACATAAATTCGATAGAAAACAATTCAGCGTAGATGACTAAAATTAATACATAGCATTAAAATCTTCCTTATAGAAATTGAAGACTCTAAGTTACATCACGTTGTTAGAAGCGAAGAATGAGGGAGACCTTATCAAGTGTATACCTGTAGTTTACCTGGAGAGAGTTTCTGGGGGTCAACCCCCCGCGGCCCACGTCTGTGACCAGCCTCCTGGTGATCAGCGCCTGACCACCAGCGTTGCTGCTGCTGCACGCAAACCAACGTACACGCACAGCCCGGCTGATCAGGAACTGACTTTAGTGCCTTGTCCAGTGCCAGCTTGAAGACGCCAGGGGGCTGTTGGTAATCCCCCTTAAGTTTGAAGGGATCAGTGGAACATCCTCTGGGGCCCCTGACACATATTGTAATGGTCTCTTGAACGTGCAATAGTGAACACCCCTGCTTTTCATTGGGGGAGGTGCATCGTCTGCCATTCCTTTTGCTTCGTGTGAGTGATTTTCGTTGGCAAGTTCGGTACTGTAGTCCCTCTAGGATTGTCCCAGGTGTATATAAACATGTATCTCTCCCGCCTGCATTTTCCGAGGAAGACAGGTTTAGAAACCTCAAGCGCTCCCAGTATTGAGGTGTTTTAATCTCCGTTATGTGCTCCGTGAAATTCTCTGTAACATTCTTCCCTAGGTCGGCAATTCATACCTGCCTTGAATTCTGTTAAGTGCATAAAAACAATATCCAGCCTAGATAGAACTAGTGACCGAAAGTGTCCATCATGCTTGCCTCCCTAGTTTTGAAGTTCTCATTATCCATCCTGTCATTTTTCTCTAGCAGATGCGATTGTTACAATGTTATGGTCCTTGAAGGTGAGATCCTCCGACATAAGCACTCCGCATCTTGACGTGTGTTCGATCTATTTTGTGCCAGAATTTGTTTTGTACTCCTGATGAAGTTTGTAATTTCCTCATGTTTACATATCGAGTAATTGAAATTTCTCATCGTTAACTTCATATTGTTCGGTCAGCCCACGAAAGAATGGTTTGATGTGCCGCCTGAGCCTGCAGTTCTGCAATGGAAGACACTGTCAGCAGATTCGGTGTCACTGCATAAGGAACACGGGCGTGCTGACATCCTTGTCTAATGTTCGGATATAGATTGAAACAAATGAAGCTATACTGTGCCTTTTGGAACAGAGCTTTTCACCGTACTGCCGCGACTTTACCTTTGAACGACTACTCTCAGAGTGTTCTGTGTATGAGGAAATTAAAATTCCATCACCGACTTTCCTGTTTATACCTTTAAGCGCGCATTTTGTGCCTATTACGACGGCAGGGTACACTTGTCGAAGGCTTTTGCAAATCCTGTATATATACAGCTGCATTCTTTTTGTCTTCTAGTGCATTTAGGACCTTGTCGTAGTGATCCAGTAGTGAGACAGACAGAGCGACCTGTTCTAAACCCATGTGCCCTGGGTTTGTAACGGATTGGTTTCTAGATGTGGTTATCTTGCTTCTTAGGACCCTTTCAAAGATCTTTATGATATGGGAATGTTAGTGCTATTGGTCCTGTAGTTCTTGCTGTTTGCTTGTACTGCCCCCTTTGGATGGGGCTATGTCTGTTGTTTGTAGTAACTAGGGTACGACCCCCCTTACCAAGCTCCCTCTCCACATAGGAGGAAAAGGCTCGTGAAGGCTGTCTTGCAGTTCTGATGAACACTAGTTCCATGAGTCTTGCCCTGGGGCTGAGTGCTGGGCAGTCCCATTTATTCGCCTGTTCCGAATCATTTGGCGTCAGATAACATCGGATAGCTTGTGTTAATCAAATTTGTGGCTCCTCATAAAAAATTCATTTTGATCTGTCGAACTCTCAGGCTGTTAGCGCGTTGCTAAAAACTTAGTCATAATGGGACTTGATAGTGTAGTGAAACAGTCCGTGGGGAGCCGCACAGATAATACTGCACCAACTCTAGGGGCCCTTAGACAACAACATACAGTTTGGTGTTTGTCATGGCACTAAACACATGGTGTGTGTGATTCTCTCCTACTGTATCCATTATCAGCGATGCAGAACATGTATTTAAATATGTTGCCTGTAGTTAGAACTTTTTCTCTTGACATATGCAAGACATCACCATACCTGTAGAAGCCAATTATTAATAGATGTACTAGTCATTATAGTTTTTTGTTGCCAGTACTATAAGATTCTATGTTCAATAAAGCCTAGAGATCAGGCCTGTGATTCTACACAACAATTTAGTTGAACAAGAATCCTGGCTACCTGGTTGAATCGCTCGCTAGACTACATCACAACATGAGCGTTTACTGAACTCTGAGAGCTTAGACGGTGAATCCACTTATCACGGCCTGCTCAGAATGGAAGCACTGGTTTCAGAACTCCGAAAACTTCTTGGAGCCCTTCCTAATAGAAATCAATAAACTCAGTCTGCTCATCAATTTTGTTCACCTAAGATATATGAGGCTAATTCCTGAGGTGTAATACCTACGAAGATGCTTTCAAAACCCTCAAGTCTCAGTACATTAATCCTACAAATGACATCTTGCACGCTAATCGCCTTGCAACTCGCCGCCAGAGATTGATATCTATAGCGGAATACTTTCAAGCACTGAATTTTAGTAAGGACTGTCACTTCCACAGTGACAGCTGCTTCATAATTGAAGAGTTCCATCAGGATGCCTTTTAACATGGCCTGTAATCACTCAATAATAAGGCAAGCGTTTATTGAGATTAAAACTCGTCGACTTAGCCGCAGCCTTTGACCAGCCACAGCTCTAATCAGCCCAGAAGAATTTCATGAATATAACAGTACCACTCAGCCTTCTCGATGGTAATGCTGCAAATTCCGGACCAAGACTCATGCAATAGAAGTTACAGTGGAAACCTGCCTCAGTGACAGCAGCAGCAGGTACGGTGTTTTCTTTGTGTTTTTCAAGACATCCACGTCCCAAGTGTCCTCTCGTGAACAATGTGCCATAAATCCCACAAAAAGGTCACTTAGCTAAAATATGCGTGCGAAGCATCAGAGCTAGTGCCTCCAGCACATTCCCAGTGCTCATGGCAAATCTAGCAACAGTGACTTTGCGCTGACCAAATTCACTGTCTGAAGGCAGTTGTGAAAGTATTTATCAAAGAACAAATAGATGGCTTATTGATATGGCAGCTCAGAGAGTTTCACAACCTTGACGTAGTTAAATAATAAACATATTAGAACTAAGACTAACACCAGCCCATTCTCCCCTCTCTTTCCCGATTCAAACCCTGCCAATAGCTCTCAGGTAGGACCAACGATCCTGATACCTAAAGACTTGCATCTCCAACTTAGTTATTGGAAAATTATGAATCTTCGATAGACGCTAACAAAACCAGACACCGATGACAGCGAACTCGAGATCTTATCCCATCTTGAAACAAAAAGTATCAACAACCAAAGGACTAACTGGACAAACCATCCAACAGTCCATAGATAGCCATACCCAACAAATAATACTTCTTAATACTAAGGTTTAAGAATCAGTAAAGAATGGAGGAACAACTTAGATACGCAGTTCATGACGACTTTGCTCTCCAAGAAATAAAACTGACAAATAAACTATCACCGCAGTAATAGTTAACAGTTCCACTTTTTCCCGTGATATGAACCAAACAAACTGTAAAGAAATTACTCCTGCAGATCATAAAGGACCAAACAAGAGTTATTGTACCAAGTCTGAAATCACAGAAGCCAGGTACTAGAGCCTATACCATGGTAGAAAAAGTGTATGCTTAGATTCCAACTCACATGACAGGAAAAAAGACTTTATTATTGCATCAAATAAAAGTAAAGAAAGAGGTAAACATAAACAGTGTCTTACCCAAAAAACGTCAGAAGCATCCTGTTATAGAGCACACACAACACAACACACACACACACTTTAGTTAAATATCCGTTTATGCACCCCATACCCAACCTGTGGCGTATCAAAGATTACAAAGGTACATAATGGGTGCCAGTGACTGGACCCCAAAGTTATGATAGCGAACTAGTTTACAAAGAATGAACTCCAGGTAGAGTTGGACACTAAATATGTCACACGGGATGGGAAAATTCTTGAAAGAATACAAAATGTAGGTCAACCTGTAACCCAATCACGAACGAGAATGTGATCGATCACGATTTCCTCCAGGATACTAATCTACAGAGATAACTAAACAATGTCCAACTTAAAAGCATACGTAGTGAGTGTAATGTTTTGCACCATTATTGTCAAATTTCATTGTACAATCTCTTAGTATTTATATAATCAACTACCTCATCTTGTGATTAACTAGTAAGCATAGATCACCTTCACGTAATTTTCTTATTTACTAATGTTTGCTTAAATAGTAGCTGAATTGATACTTTCTGCGTCCAGATTATCTACCTCATATTTTTTTTAAATACTATCAATTGATATTACCTACTAAAATTAATAATTATCATTCTTACTATAATTTCAATTTACTCTTAACATTTTTGACATTTAATAACCATTACTTGTCTAATTACCTTTACCTGTTTTATACCACATTTACTACTAGAGTACTCTTACATTAACCCCTTGTACTTGCCAAATAACCTCTAGGAGTTTCCTCATATCGCCTCAGAGCCGTGTGACAGCTGCGTCGATGCTCCCGCCTGTTTTGGAGAGTTTGTTTTTGCGCAGTTTACGCTGATTGACTTCCCCTAGCATGGGGTTGTGGAAACATTATTTGTCTCCAACATGTGGCGCTGAATAGCAAAGAAGAATCTAACACTTCGCATTGATATGATTTCCGTGGTGCTGTCACGGGATCCACAGATTATTGTTACCGGTGGGTTAAGCGATCATTCGCGAAACCTATGTACAGCAAATGAGAGAGATATGTGTGTCGCATTAAATGGAATGACAAGAATCTTCGTTAAAATACGGCTGCACAAGTCTACGAGGCAGTGTCGACAAGTATCAGGAGACCAGCATACCGTAATAACAGCTGTGTCGGTGAGACTCCATGATGTAATCTCGACATTACAGCTTGGGTGAAAATCAGAATGTGCCTTTTGAGGTGACTGATTTATGATATTACCATGAACTGCGTACTTATTGGACGGTGTTTCACGTAGGCCACAGAGCAGGGAGATGGGCAACTGACCGTATGCAGTCTCTGAAGGCGCGTATACAGTTAAAATGAACTCTCGACACCCTATTCCTGTCATATATTTGTTGAAAGAATATGGACTCAAGTCTATGTAACGTATGGCGGGGGCAACAACGTCCTGTCGGGCTAATGTGGGTCATATGACCACATCGCTGCGCAGTGTGGGAAATGAATTGGGTACCCGCACAACAGCAACGGCAACAGCAGCAACACTGTCCAGTGGACGAGTAGGCGATGAGCGAGAACAGTCATCTGCTACAAGACCGCCCCCCAACAAGTTGTCATGGAGTGAGGAGTGGACAAAGAAAGGAGCTCAAACTCGCCAATTGTAACGCTTCAAGGAAATCTCAGTCATTGGACATACATAGTTTTGAGGAGTGACTACCTACTATGGTGAAGAAGTGGCGCGTCTTTGGTAAACGATGGATGACTTTTAGAGGAATCGTCCTAGATCAGGATGGAAGACCCAAGGCTTTAGTTCTGGGGACGCTGTGAATGATGTATGGCAGAAGATGACGGATTGAAGACTAGAGAGTCTACAGTAATGAGGGCAATGCAGCGAGGTGCATCAGGCGGTGCTCGAGATGTCAAAATGCCAGGTGGAGGGCGGACACGAAAGAGGATGCAGCATCGATCGGTTTCATGAAGTGCAAACTCCTCCCAACGCCCTGGGAAAAAGTCTTGTGGAGGAACAGAAGAAGAGTGAATGGTGAACCCAAGATCAAGGGATTGCAAAAGTGATTCCCAACAAAGGGGGGAGGGACAGAGGTGCTGGCAAAACGAACTGGGGTCAAAGTCATGCCGGGGACAAAAGGAAAACCCATTTTTGAATTCATGTGTTTTACTATAATATTAACGGTTGAGAGCTGAGAGAAGTAAGTGGTTTCGCATGAGTATTTGGTGCGACTTGGTGTGGATGGGTATTCTTACAGGAACATAATTTTAGGCTGTTAGAGTTGATATGAGTGGTTATAATGTGTTACATGGAACATGCGAACAACCTTTTGAAAGGGGGGTCAGCCATTTTGGTAAGGAAACTTGAGGAGCCCGTTTATAGTAAGGTCGAAAGTGAGGGGGGGAGGGAGGAAATTAGAGTGGATGAACTTGGAGTAGGGTTCCCATTAGTTTAGTATGTTTATATGGTCCGGCTTAGGGTGACGTGAGTCTTAAACTAAATATGTTCCGGGGACGTGCTGGTCTATTTTTTTACGAGGTTTACCGAATGTTAGCAATCATATGCGGAGATTTGAATTGCGTGATACTCGTAAAGATGTGTAGCCCGAGATGTGGCGGGGTTGTTGTTTGGTATATTGGGGGTTTATATTGACCGGATGGGTTAAAGGAAGTGTTGGGGGGGAGGGATGGAGGAGCATACCTGCATTAGAACGAGGTTATCGGCGAGTTGGACCGAATGTACGGCCTTGGCTTTACTGTAGCGGAGGGTGAATGTGATAGAGTGGTATGTTTAATTTTTCGAGATCATTAGAGGATGGTAATAGATGTGGATATTGAGGGGTGCCTCGGAGGGTCCATCATTTTGGAAATTTGAAATGTAAATTATAAAGGACTAGATATTCCTGTTGTCTTTTGGACATATTGGGGACGTTTATGTAGAAAGCACCAGGGGATGTTGCCATGTTAAATGGTGTGAAACCGATACAAAAAACCGTATATAAGGAATATTATATTAATCGAGGGAAGATATAATCATTTCAATACGGTTTCCAAAAAATTAGAGGGGCAGTAGCGCGACTGTTATGCACAAATTAATGCTAAATATCCTTTATGAAATTGAAAGATGAAGGAAAATATCCGGAATTTTACAAAATGAGAGGTTTGATGGGAAAGGCTTAAGGCGCGGATTGAGAGGTTTTTGTGGGGAGATCGGGCCTCGTAGTGTGTGTAGCGGAGTCAACACACACGTCGCAAGCAATAGGAGTTAATGGGTTGAATGTTCAGTTAGGTATGCAAGGGGTATAAAGTGTGACCAGTGTTTTACTACGACTGAGGATGAGTGGGTATAATGATGCTTGGGTTAGGTTGAAAAACGCAAAGTGGAGGAAAAAGCGAAATAGCATTACAGTCCCAATTGGAAGGTTTGTGCAGTGTGAGTTGACAGAGGGCAGATCGATTCGTTTTGAGGGGCCGATAACGAGTGCGAGACATGAAGCTTTATCCGGGGTGTCAAGTTTTAGTAAGGCACCAGGCATTGATTGTTTGCCCAGTGACTTTTTAATCTGCCACATTGGGGCGTTTTAAAAAGAAATTTTTGTAAGCTTATTTCAAGATCCTTAAGTGGGATCGGGTTTTTAGGCACAGCGAGCGGAGTGGCTGTGGGTTGTTCTAGTGCTTAAAGGTGAGCCATTAACAGTCAAAGACTACATGCTATTTCGGTTATTGTGTGGTGATTATGAAGATTTTGCAGAATATTAGCTAACAAGAAATAAAAAAGGTCCTGGGTAAAGTTATTGATAAGGGACAATATGGAGTGCCGGAAGGTCTATGTAGGAACGGGCATGGTTTGATAGAATGTTTAGTGAAGAAAGAGTAAAATTGGGAGGGGGGTGTTGGCTAGTAGATTGGAGGCGGCATATGATAGTGTAGAAAGGGGAAGGCGTTATGGAAGGATGATGAGGGATGGCAGGGGTTGGAAGATGGAAATTATAACATGGGCCTAATTAATGTATCAGGATGCTCCTTGCGGTGCGGTAAATGGAGAGGTTAGGAAACAAATTCAGATGAGAAGGGGTCTACGTCAAGGTTGTCCCCGTTTCAACATATATTTTTTGCGTGTTTTAACATGAATCCCTTTTATAGAGGAATTTAGGTCTTAATGGGCAGCAAATGGGGGTTGGGGAACGAAAGGGGTGGGGGGCTGGCATTGTTGGATATGTTGATGACAAACGAATTTTAGTAAGTGTAACAGGGATGTTGCCTCGTGTTGGAAGTTAGTAAATGTTTTTAAAAGGCTTCTGGCATGTCAATTATAAGGAGAAAACGAATATATGAATTCTGGGGGATAGGTTTAAGTGAGGAATTTGAAGTAGTTTGAAAGTGAAAAAGGTGACCAATAACTCATATGTGGGATTCGTTTATGTAAGTGATATCAAGTTATCACCACAAATTAAAATTCATCCGTATGTAGATGTACTGAAGCGCCCAGTGGTTTAACAGAGCGCACAATTACTTTGCATCAAAGAGTGATTACAAGGAATGCCCCTATAAGATGTGAAAACTTTGGCATGTAGCAGCACGTAAGGAGGCGCTAGTAGCTTCGTAGTGAATACAAAGGTTCAAAAGCCGTTTTTAGATTCATTTTGGGGTACGAACAATGTTTAGTAGAAGCGTTGTCACACCTCCCTTGGCCGAGAGGGCTTCTTATACTGTAAAAGATATGAGTGGATATTAGGAAACGTATTTATAGCGGAGGGGGGGGGCGAAAGGGAACGAATTCATGAATGCGTCAGATATCAACGGTGAGGGTGGGCAGGAGTTCAAATCGTGAGGTCAATGTTACGGGTCATCATAAACATGAGCGATTCCTTCACATATTAAATTGGAAACCTTGATGTATGATATAACAGTGGTACATGTAAAGTGTTTATCCGATAGTTTATGGCTATATCGGGGCTTTTGAATCAAATTAATTTAAAACCTATAGTACGAAATAATATAGATTTTTACATGGATCTACCCTGGAATGGTTTTATTCCCATAAAGAAAAGGGAGGTGATGCAACTTATGTTGGGAGTCATTTCCATAATGGTGTATTTTGCGAATGATTGACCTAATAATTATGTGGTAATTATAAGTAGTGGAGGGGTTGCAGTGTTGAGGGTTTAAGCTTAGACATAGTGCGTGAATCAATTAAGATGCGTATGGTATATAATTCCAGATTATATTATAATGTCTTGGCAATGAGAGACAACGTCTGTGAAAGAATTAATGCAATAACAACAACCTTTTTATAGGACAAAGTGTAGAAATAAGGAGGTGTATGGTGGGAGATAGATATGGAATTAAATGAGGGTTTATAGGAATTTCACTTTACGGATTTACGGGAGTTGAAAGGCAGGTAAGGGGGATGAAATGGGCTGTTTCCTAGTATGGCGTACATGATGAGTTTGATGATTTGTTATATGAGATGTCCGGTGGCAATTTAATATTAATGTTCCGAGTGTTACAAGTAATCTTTACAGTTATATTTGGAAAATTATCGACTATAACTATGTATGTGTATGTGTGTGTATATATCATGTGTTTGTAATGTGTGTGTGTAATTTTGTTTTGGGGTTTTTTTTTTTGGTATGTATGTATGTATGTGTATGTATGCGTGCGTATTAATATGTATGTGGTATGTATATATAATATATATATATATATATATTTATATAATATATATATATATATAATTATATATATAAAATATATATATATATTTTATGTAGATAGATATATGTAATATGTATGTATATGTAGATTGGTATGTATGTTACTTTCGTGATATACCATTAATGGTTTTCTCATAACATTTGTCAATGAATTTCAATACTTATATTCGATCGTATTTATATTTTGATACAATTTTGAATTGTCTAAATGGCTTTTATGTTTTCAGTTTAATTTACAATGGATTGTGAAAGCACAATTGATTGGTTGCCAATAGAAGCATAGTGTTTTTTGATATATTTAGTATTGTTTTCTTTTAATTGTCCTAGATGGTGGCAATACGATGTATGTATTTAAGATAATTACGAACACCTTGAAGTTGTAAGAATGGATGAAGTTTATTCGTTTGAGTTGACGTAATATTATAACTGACGTTGTAAGGATTGTTTCAATTAGACAAATAAACATAAATACTTATTTATATGTATGTACTGAATGTAAATTTGAAGTCTGATTTAAAGGTGAAGAGTGGTTTTTCCTTTTTATTGTTCTATTTTTCTCTTTATGTAATACAATGTTGTATTTTGTACACCAACAAATAGGGTAATACAAGGTTTTATCAAGTACAACCACCAACAAATGATAAAACAAGGTTGGATCCAGTTCATCAACAAATATGTAATACAAGTTTGTATCATGTACTCCAACAAATTGTAATACAAGGGTTGTATCATTACACAACAAATATGTAATACAAGTTGATCATACATCAACAAATATGGTAATACAATGTTGTATCATGACACAACAAATATTAATTACAAGGTTGTATCCATGTACAAACACAATTATGGTAATACAAGTTGGTATCATGTACAACAACAAATAAGGTAATACTGGTGTATCATGTACAACTCCAATTATGTAATACAAGTTGTATCATGTACACCAACAAATAAGGTTAGAGGTTTGTGTAAATTTTCCCGTGTTGATTAGGACATTTATAATACGATGAAAATACAGGCTTAGGTAGGGTCAAGTTTTTATAATTGTGGAATGATCTTTGATTCAAACACTCTTTATTATACTTGTATTTTATTATTCTATTGTAAACTTAAGAGCAAGGATGATTAATTTGAGGAGAGTTTAAATATAGGTTTGAGATAAGATAAGATAGCGAGCGAGAGCGTGCGAGAGCTGAGATCGATTTTAACCCCGAGTGTTCGCCACCCAGATAACCCAAGAAAGTCAGTGCGTCATCGAGGACTGTCTAACTTATTTCCATGGGTCCTTAATCTTGTCCCCCAGATGCACCCACACAACCAGTCGACATACACCCAGGTACCTACTTGGCTGCTAGGTGAACAGGACAACAGGTGTAAGGAAACGTTCAATTGTTTCCTCCACCCGCTGGAACGAACCCGGGCCCTCCGTGTGTGAGAGCGGGAAGCTTTAGGCCACCAGGCTAGTAATAGCTAGTATATGACAATTTAAGCTCGGTAGCTGATTTATAAGTAGTAATAGTGGTCATATTTTTAGATTGTAATGTTATTCGTAATGTTTCAATATCTAATGTAAACGTTTTTTTCAGTTATTTGTTCATATATTGTCATCTTTAGGGTTTTTTCCTCTTGTCTATTGTCCATTTGTTGGTTTTAAAAATATTATATAAAAAAAAAGTTATATTAATTGTTTAATAAGAATTAGTCTAATAATACAAGGACGTTCAGTTCCAATTAGCTATTTTTAAAAAGGAAAAAAAAAATAAAAAAAATTTTAAAAACCGCAATGAATAGTAAAGGGAAGGTTAACCAAGGGGCATGACAGACACTGATCAAGAAATAGCAAGCATCGAACCTCAATCTAAGGGAAACGTATAGGAGTCCAGGAATCGCGGGGGAAGAAACTAAAAGCCAAAATGAAATCGAAAGAAACACAAGTGTTTCTTCTCCTATGCGCCAAATCAAAAGTCGAGAACAACATCCAGTTTGGCCCCTACTTAAACAAGATGGGTCCTACACAGATGACAGCAAGGAAATACTGACTACTCAAGTCCCAATATGACTCATTTTTTCGCAACCGCTAACCAATGAAGTCGAAAGATCAAAATGAATTTTTTATGAGAGACCACAAAATTTAGGTTTAACACAGGTCCTTAATCCAAATGTATCCTGACGCCAAATGACTTCGAACAGGCGATAAATGACATGCCCATCACTCTCCCCAGGGCCAGTCTCATGGAACTCCCGTGTTCATCAAGGAACTGCAAGAAAGCCCTATAACGAGCCTTTTCCATCCTTATGGAGGAGGGAGCATGACATGGGGTCGTCCACAAGTTACTAAAAAAAACAACATGCCCCACTCCACAAAGGGGGCAGTAAAGCAAACAGCAAAGATACTACAGACCGATAGCACTAACATCCCATATCATAAAATCTTTGAAATGGTCCTAAAGGATGATCACCACCCATCGCGAAAAACCCCTCAGTTACCACAACCCAGGGTCAACAATGGGTTTAGAACATTAGCTCCAGTCCTGTCTCAACTATTGGAGTCAACTACGAACAAGGTCCTAAATGCACTAGAAGATAAAAGAATGCAGATGTAATATATACAGACTTTGCAAAAGCCTTCGACAAGGGTGACCATGGGGCGTAATAGCGCACAAAATGCGTGCTAAAGGGAATACAGCACAGGAGAATCTTCGACTGACCATAGCATCTATAAATTTCCTCACAACAGAACACAGAGGTATCGTCAACGAGAGTAAAGTACCGAGTCTAGCTACAGTTAAAACTCTGTTCCACAAGGCACAGTACTCACTCCCATCTTGTTCCTCATCCTCATATCCGACATAGACAAGGATGTCACCACAGCTCCGGGTCTTCCTTGCAGATGAACACCCGAATCTGCATGACAGTGTCTTCCATTGCAGACACTGCATCTCTCGCGCTCGGACATCAAACCAAATCTTCAGTGCTGCAGAAAACAATATGAAGTTCAACGATGAAAAATTTGTCAATACTCAGATATGGTAAACCACGAGGAAATTAAATCTTTCATCAGAGTACAAAACAAACAAATTCTGGCAAAAATAGAGCGAAACACCAACGTCAAAAGACCTGGAGTGATCTGTCGGGAACTCACCTTCAAGGGACCATACACATTGTATCATCGCATCTGCTAAAAATGAACAGAGGATAAGAGAACCATCAAAACTAGAGGCCAAGCCCAGGATACACTTCCTTCAGTCACTTATTCTAACAAGCGTGGAATATTGCTGCACACTAACAGCAACCTTCGAGCAGGTGAAATTGCTGACCTAAAAATTACAAGAACCATCAACGGCGTGCATAACGGAAGATAAAACACCTCAATTACTGGGGAGTGCTAGAGGTTTTTGAATTTGTATTCCTGAACGCAGGCGGGAGAGACACGATTAGATACACCCTGGAAAATCCTAGTAGGGACTAGTTACCGAACTTGCACAAGAAAAATCACGCACTATGCTACGAAAGCAAAAGACTTGGCAGACATGCAACGTCCCCCAATGAAAAGCAGGGTGTCACTACACGTAAAGAGACCTACAATAAGTGTCAGGGCCGAACGTTCAACTCCTCCCAGCATACAAAAGGGGATTACCCACCGCCCTGGCATCTTCAAGCTGCACAGGACAAGCTCACTAAAGTCGGTTCCAGACCAGCGAGGGCTGTGGCTCGTACGTTGGTTTGCGTGCAGCCAGCAGCAACAGCCTGGTTGATCTGGGCTCCGATCCACCAGGTAGCCTGTCACAGACCGGCCCGGGAGCGTTGACGACCACGGAAACTACTCTCAGGTAAACTTCCAGGAGGCAGCTTACGTTCCTATGTGGAGGGTGAAGTAGTAGGTATGACGACATTGAACATCTTCATAGTAGACTTGCAGAAATTCACAATGAACATTTTAAGCGTTCAGTCAAGCTTAAGGAAAAGTGCTCGGGGGCACAAACCTTCCGGTTTGTTCTTGCGCAAATTCAGTGTCATACCAACAGGCGACGCCCCTCTTCGCAATTGAAGTATCACTTTTGGGTGTTACCTGCCGGGTCAATACTCCTCACCACGGACAGCAATGAGTTTTTAATGCTGATCTATGTTTGGGGGGAAAAGCCACACGTGCGATCCTATAGTGTAAGGGCTGCGTTGAGACTCTGATTCAGTGGCACGGTGTTCGTCCACACACATCGCACCCAGATGATCCGAGCTGAGCAGTCTTTTGGACGAAACGTCGAGTCTTCAAGGGTGGCGTAGGGCGGTGCATGCCCAGGGTAATCAAAAAAAAATGCCCCAATAGTACGATAAAACAATAAGTGCACTGCCGCCTGCATGTTAGAACCTCGTGAGAATGTCATTGGGCTGCCACGTGACCCTAGGGTACATTATACATGAGCGATCAAGAAGCCTTCTATGATGACAAGAAACAGCAATGATGCATGTCATCAGAGTTCAGTTTACACTGTAGAGCGCCCATTGTTAATTCTTATGCATATTCAACAAGTATTATCGTTACTGAAAAACTACTGAGGTGGCCTAACAAGAACAGAGCAGCCCTGCCCAAAAACTCCTGTTTAGATCGCATCAGTGTATATATAACTTGTGATAATTTTCCACCAAAAATGACTCAGATCAACTATTTACCCACTAGATGGGCAGGAGCATTCTAATAATTATTATAATCATTGGGAGCATTAAAACCGTAGGAATTATACACGTGCCTTGTGGGGGGGGGGAATGGAATGTTATTCATACTTAATTCAGGGAACTGAGGACAGATCCTATTTCCAGATCAAGAGACCCCTCACGCCAGCGTCAAGGACCCTCTCTGAGGGGATGAGCTGTGTAGCAAACATGTGTAAGATTTTATCCAGCATCTGCAGAGCCCCACCCTGTAAGTGAACCCGGATCCATTTGATTTTCATCACGAATGCACTACCAGTGAGTTATATTAGAGAGGTAGGAAGACAATATTATTGATCAATAATGTATATAGTGAAGATGCCACTGCAAGCTAGTAAACATCAGGCAAAAGAAATACCATTGCAACTCAGTTTGTGTTCTTAACCTTCTCGTCACAACGATAGAGTTTTTAGTAGACATTTTCACTTTGTGTGATTCAATAATATGTTTTAATGGTTATGAATCTCCTTACACACTGTGAATAACCCAGCAGTAAAAGATAGTTTGTCAGGAATGTGAAGCTTTAAGTTAACTGTAGTTTGTCACAGGAATGTGAAGCATCATTAAGTTAGTTGTTGTTTGTCAGAATGTGAAGACATTAAGTTAGTGTGTTTGTCAGGAAATGTTAAGCATTAAGTTAAGTGTTTGTTTTCAGGAATGTGAAAGCAATTAACAGTTAGAGTTGTTTGTCAGGAATTGTGAAGCATTTAAGTTAGTGGTTGTTTGTCAGGCATGTGAAGCATTAAGTTAGTTTACGCACTTTGTCATGAAATGTGAAGCATTAAGTTAGTTTGTTTGTCAGGGGGCTGTGATGGCAATTTTCTGCGCGCTCCTCAAAAAAAATAAAAAAATTAATGGAAATTGAGTTATTTATACCGAAAAAACAGCTTAACTCTTTGGGGCAACACAATGTTGCAGAAAGAGTGTTCTAACGTGAAAACGTTCTAAAAGAAATTATAGTCATTTATATCAGGTATGGTCATGCTATGTGGGTAGCAAGTCTACTCAGAGCCCATATACTTTTTGGAATTTTTTCCTTGCGATTCATCATTATCGGCTTTCTCTTGCATTATTCTTCTAATATCATAAGGACTATTGGTATCATGTATGAAGCAGCAGAGTCTTATCCGTAGAAGTGCCAACACAATCAGGCACACACTGGGACTGCTCGGAGTATTCTATCCCGCTCCATGCCAGAGAAAAATAAACTTTCATTATTACGCTTATTTCAACTCTAACGGCTATTTATTTATCAGAATTGATCTAATATGATATAATTAAACGCTATAAATAACATGCAAACATGTATATACTCTAGACTGAATAAATAGGCCATATAATATGGCCGAATCCACCAGCAATATTCGATATAAAAACTGATACCCACCACCCCTTACCGACACCCCCTCGACTCCTATGTCCTAGGACTTGGTCTATCAATGATAGAAAACGGTGAGTTGTAAGAGATAACTGCACAGAACAACACCAGTTTTAATAAGAAATACACACAAACAAAGCGCCGATTTTCGCGAAATTTTTTTTTTCGAGACTGCGGGCTGGCCGCGCCATCCAGGCCAATATCTCGGAAGTAACTTATTACACACTTATTTCACTTTACTTCTCGCTTTATTTCCTTAATTCACGTGGAAAAATATTCACAGAAGGTTGTAAAGAATAATGATTTTTTTGGAAAATAATCTAATTTTCAAAGCAATAGTGCCTAATAGTGTTTAATGTGTTTGATATGGGTTCAAAAATGTATTTGAAAAATAAGGATATACCCAAGAGTACCCTCTTTGTGGCATGCGCGGGATTTGCGGGTGTAGAGGTCGGACTCGGTGGCATGGGAGAGGTGGCAGTTTTTTTGGAATGGGTTTAAGGAGGCTGTGAAAACATTGGGACCAAGGAAATTGGCGGTTCATGGCACCTAAGAATAATATAAAGGCCTCACTTCATAATATAAGTCGTGACTTCCCTGTGAAGAGTGAGGGAAAAGTTGATTGACGCACCGCGTAAATAAGGTGGTAGAAATGAGTGACTAATGGGGAAGAACACAGGTGGTGACTGGCGTGTCGCCATGGAGTGTGTCCCGGGAAAAATACCCGTGATTTAATCATAACACTCATTTCGGTCTCAAATCTTAATGGAGGACACACCCTCCAATGTCTTTATAATAATATGAGACATTAAACCGTCCTTGTAAATCCTAATGTCTAATCATGATAATAAAACTAAGTTAAACGAATCCCGTTCAAGAGATATGAACTGCCATTCCCAGACATCAGAGAGTGTGTGCACATGTTTTACCTCGTTGTTCCTGTCCCGAGGATAGTGAAGGCTTATACATGGAGTCATCACGACTTCTAAACCGGACAAACCGACTGGATACTTCGCCTGCTGGAATAAGAACCGTGTCGGTGTAGCAGACATCTAAATGAATTGGTGATATTGAGGAAATAGAGGAGAAATCATCAGCCCAGTTAAGTAACCCTTCTAGTTATAAAGCAACTGATACTGCCAGTTATGTATTTGAATTGGATAGTTATGAGTGATCCAGCTACATCAAGTGACCACCAGAGAATATCTGAAAGTGTGAGATTATGCACAAGTGTTTTTCTTGATGGATATACTCACACTCCCTGTGTAAACCTACCCCCACCCCCCCCCCTTTCCATTTCATGTTACACTAATATAATACCATATACAGTCCCACAATTAATAGTAGAACAGTACTTGTGGGTGCTATCCAATCCATACTGGGTCTCCGGATAGATATGGATAAGATTGTTTGAGGTCGAAGGAACCACCTGCCGTGACCAGTGGTGTTAAGTTTTTCCTCCACATGTCTAACTCGGGGTGCGACCATACGGTGAATAATATGGTTGTCTCCCAATGAGTTTACTTTTATGCATGTAATGTTTGATGTACAATAAAGGAAATCACCCAAAGAAAATTTCCATAGATTTTCCCTTAAGTTTGGAATAAAAATTTTAGGCCAAATATTACCAGAACTATT
>NW_026506790.1:0-17904 GCF_026875155.1 Cherax quadricarinatus
GGGGTGAACAGCAAGGAAATGAGTGAGCTACTCAAGTCCCAATATGACTCAGTTTTAGCAAGCCGCTAACCAGACTGAGAGTCGAAGATAAAAACAATTTTTTTTTATGAGAGAGCCACAAAATTTGGTTAACACAAGCCTATCCGATGTTATCCTGACGCCAAATGATTCCGAACAGGCGATAAATGACATGCCCATGCACTCTGCCCCAGGGCCAGACTCATGGAACTCCATGTTCATCAAGAACTGCAAGAAGCCCCTATCACGAGCCTTTTCCATCCTATGGAGAGGCAGCATGGAGACGGGGGTCGTCCCACAGTTACTAAAAATAACAGACATAGCCCCACTCCACAAAGGGGGCAGTAAAGCAACAGCAAAGAACTACAGAACGATAGCACTAACATCCCATATCATAAAAATCTTTGAAAGGGTCCTAAGAAGCAAGATCACCACCCATCTAGAAACCCATCAGTTACACAACCCAGGGCAACATGGGTTTAGAACAGGTCGCTCCTGTCTGTCTCAACTATTGGATCACTACAACAAGATCCTAAATGCACCAGAAGATAAAAAGAATGCTGATGTAATATATACAGACTTTGCAAAAGCCTTCGACAAGTGTGACCATGGTGTAAGAGCGGACAAAATGCGTGCTAAAGGGATAACAGGAAAAGTCGGTCGATGGATCTATAATTTCCTCACTAACAGAACACAGAGAGTAGTCGTCAACAGAGTAAAGTCCGAGGCAGATACGGTGAAAAGCTCTGTTCCACAAGGCACAGTACTCGCTCCCATCTTGTTCCTCATCCTCATATCTGACATAGACAAGGGTGTCAGCCACAGCACTGTGTCTTCGTTTGCAGATGACACCCGAATCTGCATGACAGTGTCTTCCACTGCAGACACTGCAAGGCTCCAGGCGGACATCAACCGAATCTTTCAGTGGGCTGCAGAAAACAATATGAAGTTCAACGATGAGAAATTTCAATTACTCAGATATGGTAAACACGAGGAAATTAAATCTTCATCAGAGTACAAAACAAATTCTGGCCACAAAATAGAGTGAAACACCAACGTCAAAGACCTGGGAGTGATCATGCCAGAGGATCTCAACTTCAAGGACCATAACATTGTATCAATCGCATCTGCTAGAAAAATGACAGGATGGATAATGAGAACCTTCAAAACTAGGGAGGCCAAGCCCATGATGACACTCTTCAGGTCACTTGTTCTATCTAGGCTGGAATATTGCTGCACACTAACAGCACCTTTCAAGGCAGGTGAAATTGCTGACCTAGAAAATGTACAGAGAACCTTCACGGCGTGCATAACGGAGATAAAACACCTCAATTACTGGGAGCGCTTGAGGTTCCTGAACCTGTATTCCCTGGAACGCAGGCGGGAGAGATACATGATTATATACACCTGGAAAATCCTAGAGGGACTAGTACCGAACTTGCACACGAAAATCACTCACTACGAAAGCAAAAGACTTGGCAGACGATGCAACATCCCCCCAATGAAAAGCAGGGGTGTCACTAGCACGTTAAGAGACCATACAATAAGTGTCAGGGGCCCGAGACTGTTCAACTGCCTCCCAGCACACATAAGGGGGATTACCAACAGACCCCTGGCAGTCTTCAAGCTGGCACTGGACAAGCACCTAAAGTCGGTTCCTGACCAGCCGGGCTGTGGCTCGTACGTTGGTTTGCGTGCAGCCAGCAGCAACAGCCTGGTTGATCAGGCTCTGATCCACCAGGAGGCCTGGTCACAGACCGGACCGCGGGGGCGTTGACCCCCGGAACTCTCTCCAGGTAAACTCCAGGTACATCTAGAAAGAGAGCTGGAGGCTCATCTGATGAGGAGGTTATAACACCAGCTCAGCATTCAGGGAAGATGTGGGCAGGAGTGATTAAGAAGGGACAGGGTAGTGCACAGAGGGGGAGGGGGTCCAGGCGGGCAATAGTGCACGGGAAAAGGCAGAAGCAGCAAAAAGTGTAAAGACAGGACACAGAGACATAGAGGAAAGCCACCCTTTCTGAATCTTTAAGTGTCTAACTATAAACGTGAATGACGTTAGAGCTGACGGTAAACGAGTATGGTTGGAGGATGTTTTGCGGCGTTTTAACAATGATGTGTGTTTTATTCAAGAACACGGTTTTAAGCGTGGCAGAGAGTTGAGGCTGAACGGTTTTAGGACGTATGCTGGTAGTTCAGGAAAATTAAAGGGTGGGGTGGCAGTGGCAGTGGCGGAGTCCAGCCCTTTCCACGTGCTCATGTGGGAAGAAGGGGGGAGGGGAGGGTGGTGAGGGTAGAGGGGATATGGGGCGAGATTAGAGTATGTTTTCTGGGGATATATATGCCAGCTGATAGTAACATATGGGTGAAGGTTAATTTTGTAAGGGAGGTTTAGCTTTTCTACATGTGGGTTTTACCCATGGTTTCTATAATAGGTGGGGATTGGAACTGTGTAATCAGGAATAAGGATGTGGAGCCAAGAGGGGCAGGGTGTGTGCTTGGGGTATTGAGGGATTTGAGGGATGCAGGGGTTTATGACATAGTCAGGGGTGGTGATACATCAGTCAACTTGACCCTCACTGCCAGTGTTACGTTAATGCTGACATCTTGGTAACGATCAACCAAAGCCTCGTATACTTGAGCAGTTAGCACTTTCACGAAAATTCTATATACACCGTTCAGTGCCACTCCATATAAATCCTCGTCTCTGATGCCATATGTCTCTCGTATAATTTTGGGCAATAACAGATCGACTGACGTAGGCGTTAAAGCCCCACTAATAAGTTCAATGCCCACAGTATTCACTCTCCTGCGCACACCTGGCGCCATGTCGTTGACTGAGTAGCTCGTCTGGGAAACAGTAGAGGGGTGCAAAGCACGACCGCACTCTACCTCATCCAGGCAGCGAATGCACAACACCTCCTCGTAGCACTGCTGTCAGGTTACTGAGGAGCGTCAGGCAAGGGGGTCTACACGGCCCAAGAGCGATGCAGACAATCTTGGAGAAATAGAGGTTTTAAGGGGAAGATTGAGGGATATACAAAATTCTCGTTTTGATGCGATATGTGTGAGGGAAGGTTTAGAGGAGGTTCTATGGGGTGACAAACCGTCAGGATGTGTTTTGAGGAGATTTAAGAATAGGCAACAGATGACCACGATTATGGAATTAGAGGTGTGTAAAGGGGTGGAGGGATATAGGGTGGGGCAGGTACTTAGTACCACCGATGGAATGAGTAATTATGCTGATTATTGGTTTAGGGAGAATTTTAAGCAGGGGGATGGAGGAGGAAGGGAGGGAGAGATTCTAGGATAAGGAATTCGGGGTATTTTAGGGGAGGAGGAGAGAGCGGTAATAGAGGGTAGGATCAGTGAGGAGGAGGTGGAGGAGGTGGTAATGGGCTTGAGTAGAGGAAAAGCACCGGGCATTGATGGAATTCCTAATGATTTCTATATTACACATTGGGATTGTATGAAGGAATGTCTGGTCTGGTTGTTTAACTGTATGAAGGAAAGGGAGTCTTGGGGGAATCGCTAGGCACAGGGGTAGTTGTTTTGGGCCATAAGGGAGAGGGGGAAGACCTTGGGTGCTTTTAGGGCGATCTCCCTCATGTGTGCTGATTATAAAGTTTTTGCGAAGGTTTTAGGTAATCGTATGAAAAAGGTGCTTGACGGAGTCCTACATAGAGAACAGTGTGGGATTCCAGGACGAAGTATGCGTGAGGGGCATGGAAGAATTAGGGATTTTGTTGGGGATCTTAGGGATTGATTGGAAGCAGGATTATGACAGTGTAGACAGATGTATGTTGTGGAGTATTTTACAAAAACAGGGTTTTGGGGATGAGATTGTGTGCTGGGTGACTACTTTGTATATGCCTGCGAGGGACAGGGTACAGGTTAATTGGAAGTTAGGGTTGCCAGTGCAGTTGTGGAAGGGTTTGCGACAGGGTTGCCCCTTGTCTCAAATCTCTTTGCATGCATGCAGTACCCTTTTTATAGGCTTATAGAGAAAGGAGTGTGGGAACAGGGAGAGGAGGGCCCTGGCAGATGTGGTATTGTGGGGTATGTAGATGACACCACAGTTTTGGTGGGAGGGAAAATAGGATTGGGGAATGTGGGACGTATAATAGAGATTTTGGTGGGGGCGACAGGGATGAGGTTAATGGAGCAAAGTCAAAGTTATTAGAAGTAGGTACGTGGGTGGGGAGGGGTTGGGGGAACTGTATGGGTGGAACGTAGTGGATAGAATTAAGATATGTGGGGTTGTGTACATGGCGGACGCTGGAGAGATGCAGAGAATAAATTCCAAGGAAGTTGTGAGTAGAGCATTGGGTAGGATGCGTGGGTGGAGGGCTGGGGATGTAACGTTGCAGCAGAGGGTGGTGGTAGTCAACACACTTGTGTACAGTAAAGTGTGGGGAGTGGCAGAAGTATATCCCCTAAGGTCATGTGATATTCAGGAACTGGAGAGGGTGGTTTTGAGGTATGTGTGGGGTTATGGGAAGCCATGGCTACGGAAGGAGGTGGTGATGATGGGCGTGCGGCAGGGTGGGCTGGGTCTTATACCTTTGAACAAATGAGTGACGGCAGTGTATGTGAAGCAGCGGTACTTAACGGTGGGTGGGGAGAGGGGTAGAAGGGTTGGAGCGGTCATGGAGGATGTGAGAAAATGGTGGAAGGGGAAGACGCTACTGGTGTGTGAAGATATGGTGTGTAATTTGTTGGCAGTACAGGAGGCAAAAAAAAGTAAGGGTAAGTAGGCTTTGGAGGACAGGTAGGCAGGGTAAAGTGATACAGGGAGTAGCAACATACATGATGTATGATTGGAGGGGCATTTGGGAAGACTTCAGAATATCAGATTAAAGCCAAGGGTTCGTGAAGTGATTATAGATTTTTTATGGGAATTCAAGCTACAAGGTCAGCGCTATATAGAATGGGTTAGGTAGGTGCGGGCACTTGTTTGCATTGTCGGGAAGAGGAGACAGCTTTTCATGCTGCATATTTCTGTGAAAACTTGGAGGTTGTAAGACATGGTTAGTGAGGGTCCTGGTATAATGGCGGGAGGGGGAAGAAACATTTCGACTTTGAGGGCTTTGCATTTTGATGTGGGCGGGTTTCCAATGACATTCGGAGGGCAGTGATGTATGTAGTGGCAGATTTTTTGTATGTGTCTTGGAGCATGCGGGAGGAGGGGGGTGATTGTAGGGTGCGGGCTCTTGTGGCGAGTGTGTATCGTACAGTTTTGCAGAAATAGGCTACTATATGGGAGGGTGTGGGTAAATAGTTTTCCCTTGGGTTATCATAATCTGACGGTTAGGTGTAATGTTAGGTTGGGTGTAGTTTAGAGCTGGAATGGGTTGTTTTCTCCGTAAACTGGCATTTTTGTTCAGTTTTGAGTTTAGTGGAGGATGGAAGGTGGAATAAAAGTGTGTGGTAGTGGATTATATGGGTGTAAAGTCTTTAGGAATGAGGTGGGCGTAGGGGGGGGTGAACTGGTGACATTTGGTTAAGAGACAGGGGTTTCATGACTTTAGACATAAGGTACGGACTTGAGCATGAAAGGGAACGTGAGTTAGTGTTTTTATTACAGATAGCATGGGGTCAGGGGATGGCAGGGGGTGGCTTTCTGAAGTGTCTTGTGCCAGGATGGTGTTTTAATGATTGAGGTAGTACTGCCCGGTACATGTTTTATTAGGAGCCTTAAGTTATATTATGTAACTTAGTGCGTGACAGAGTAAGTCTGATATTGCTCTGGAACATTGTTAATAAATATATATATATCTTGTTGAGCATGATAATACATAAATATGGGAATATGTATTAGAGTATGAGCTTCAATATCTAGTGTACTGTTACCATATTAGTTGGTAACCTTCACTTTGTCAAGTATTACTATCTACATATTGTTATAAGTTTTATTTATGTTAGTTCTTATTTTATAAGTTTAAGTGAACAAATGTAAGGTGTTGTAACGTCTAGTGCAAGTGGCATTTATCTTGCACTGGGGAAAAGGGGAAGTGTAATTTAATTAATTATGATTGGATCATAACGATATGTCATTGAATGTATGTACACTGTATTTAGAAGACGGGAAGGATTGTGAGGATTGTCAATATATGTATTAATTCTTATGTAAATTTCATGGAATTCAGCATAATAACAACGTACACCTATTAGTCGGATGATAAGTATAATTGATATTTTTATGCTTATTGTAATATATTTTTGATTGATGAAATGTATAATCTGGTATTTAGCATTGGAGTAAAGAGATAAAAAGCATAGGTGAGAGGGGAGATTTTGTGTCAGCCACAAAGGATGAACCCAGAGTGTGTGTTTAGAAAATGGAAAAATTTTTATTTTTTTCTCTGGCCGAGTCGATAAGAGGTTGTTTATTCTTCATTATATTAATGTATTTGTAATGTCTTTTTTAAATAAAATATAAACACAAAACAATTACCATCATGACTGTGGTGGTGATGAGTGATGACTAAGACACAGTTACCTATGCATGGGGGGGGTTGGGGGTATGAGTGGTGATGGAAGACAAGTTACTAGGCATGGGGGGGGGGGGTAAGAGTGGTGACGGCAGACACAGTTATCGGCATGGGGGGGGTTTTAAGTGTCAGCGGTAGTGTGTTAAATCCACCATGTGCACGATATTGATTATTACATAGGGGGTATATGAGGGTTAGGGTGTGGATTGTTGTTCCATGGTGGATGTGTGCCATCATGTTCAGACATCCTTGTTATTATAGTCAGCCGTTTAGATGGCTGGATTGTGATTATATATTTCGCATGAAGTCCTTAATGCTTTGTCTAAATGTATAAGAGATTTACATGAGTATATTAAGGGGATTGTTGAAAAAGTGGAACTTTTCGAGGGGGGGGGGGGGGGCGGGGGTTAGTGTAAGCATTACTAGGTAGGGACTATCGTATCTTATATGACCCTCTTTCACGTGAAAGCACAGTTACATATAGCAGTGCTGGAATTGAGTGCAGCAGCCAGTTTGATTGTTTTTATATAAGTGCTTCTTCGGTAATTTGAGTAGTCACAGCAGAATTATTGTTTTACAACCTGTATTTTTGTTAATATTGATTATGTACCCATATATTTTGTAACTGAGTTTTAAATAAAATATAAAAAAACAAATATTCTTAGCCGAAAAAGAAGGTTTTGTCTTGTTTTGGTAAGGCCTCTTTGACGTAACATCAGTTTTTCATTAGACATAGCTGTTTTTGTAGGTTGTTTCTTTGTGGCTAGTTTGGAATTTTAACAGCACTGTTTTTTATACCTGCTTGGTAGCCATCAGTTTGCAATCCTTTAGGTCATCACTTACGATGTTAGCTAAGGTAGGTCCTTGATAAGTATAGGGTGGTCTGCATGCAGGTCTCTTGGGAGTGACTGTGGTGGGAGATGAGCTGTTTACTGTTAACTACAACTAGCATCAGTAGCAGCTGTTGTCATTATGGTTTGGAAGTTGGTTATGACATTGGCCGTTTGTTGGTTCCCACTCATGATCTTTCCTCTGTAATGTTGGTGTAAGTAGGGTGACTTGGTCTTTTAGAGTGTTGATGGTGGTATAGGGGATCTGGGTTGTGCATCGATGCTTTGTTGTTCTAGAGTGTCTAGTTTTGTATTCTAGAGCAGTGATCTGGTTGAGGTAATCTGCATTGTAGCTTTTAGTCCTGCATTTCATGAGTAGTTTGGTGATCGTTTGGTTCTGAATCGTAGGACGTTTAGCTATTTCTGGGTCGGTGTGATCTTCTTAATCAAATAAGGAAGGAGTTATTCTTGGGACTGTGGCGGCATCATGTTTGTTGTTGTCTTTGTGTGTTGTGGTGATGCCAGTGAGTGATGAGGGTTGTGGTCCTGGCTGGCCGGGGGCAGTACACAGGTTTTCCTCGTGTTATTACTGGTTTCACCTGTTATGTTTAGGAGTCCTTAAGTGGTTTACTGGATCCTCTTTTATAGGTTGAACCTAATTTGAAACTACAACGTCCTCGCCTCACAAACCCAACTAGATAGACTGTTCACTCTCAACTTCCCTATTTCCAAAACAATACTTTCTATGGTTCTTGCTAAATCTAAAGCTGTTCTAATTTTAAAATCCATGGATTGCGTTCAGAGATGAAAAGTGTGTTATTTGGTTAAGTGAAAATTTGATGCATTAAAATCCTGTTGATGTCGTGCAGGGACAAACTACAGACGAGGCTATGAGTGAGGTGAATGGGTATAGTGTATGTTGAGCAAGCGGTAAGGTGAAAGGCGGAGTTGCATCCTGGCAAGGGAATCTAGTCCGTTCTAGTGGGCATTGTGAAGGGAGGGGAGGGGAGGGTGATTCGTGTGGATGGGTGGTGGGGTGGTTTAAGATGCGTTTGGTGTGTGTGTGTTGTGTATGTTCCGGCAGAGGGAGATGTGGGTATTAAGAATAAATTTGTGAAGGATGTCTAGTTATTATTGCGGTGCTTTTGCTTGTGTAGTGTTAATTGGAGGTGATAGGAATTGTGTGATAAGGCGTCGTAAGACGTGGACCCCTAGAGGGGCGGGTATTGATTCGGGGATTGGGGGGAATTTTACATGGGGTGGGGTTAATGGACGTTGGGGGGGTGGGGTAGAGGGTTTGTTGAACAACTTTTGTTAGATGTGTAAATGCGCTAGGCTCCATTGTTTGTACGATGCCTCGAACAGTAATAGTGAGCAGCGTGCATGTGGTGGACGCGGTTTACTGGGATCAAAGGTGAGTACTGGAGGACTTAAAATGGGAGGGGATGCTTAGATGGGGACAAGTTATTTGGAAGTTAAATGTGATTCTGTTGCAGGAGTGAGGAATGTCGTCAGTCTTTTGTGCAATTGTGGGAAACGGTTGGTGGATGAGGCGCCGAAGGGTATGATGCTCTGGTAAGTTGGTTGGGAATTTGGTGGTAAAATTCGCATCAGAGAATATTTTATTTGTCGTTGGGGAGGGAATATAATCAGCCAAAGTATGGGTTTCAAAAGATATCTTGAAGGGCAGCTGCGTTGACTGCTATGCACGAGGAAAGGAGCAAGTATCCAGTGCAGGACATTGAGGTGGTTTTTAAAGGAGAAGTATTAGGGTCTTGCAAAATGAGCGTTTTGCTGGGATGGGAATTATGGGAGGATTGGAAGAAGTGCTATGGGCGTGATCGGCCGTCAGCTTGCTTGGTTAAGGTGCCAGGAGAAAGAGGGCGTGACGACGGAGAGATGATGGGGTTTTAAACGTACATGTAGGATGGAAAGGGTATAGGCGGAGTCAAGCATGGAAAGACGGAAGTTGGTATGAGATTGGAAATATAGATGCTTGTTTAAAGTACATATGCAAGCATGGGATCTGTGAAGTGGCAATGGGGGAATGGGAAAGGTCATGTGAGTGTAGGAGCTTGATGGTCAAGATCGGGAGGAATAGGTGGGGGGGCCGATTACGGAGTGTGAGATTTGGCAGGCGTTGTCAGGGGCTGAGCAATTGGAAAATCACAGGTATAGATGGTCTGCCAAATGATTTTACGTAAAGGAATTGGGGAGTTTCTGATGGGCTTTTATTAAGGTTTGTTTAACATTGTTAAGGTGGCTTGGGGGTATTGGGGGAGCAGAACGGATGGCCGTTTTTAGTGTTGGTACCGAAAGGGGAGCAGACAACTGTTCATGGAATTATCGGGCTCCTTCTCTTAATGTGTAGGATTCACAACTTGTTCGCGAGACTATTAGGGAACAGAATCAAGAGGGTGTAGGCAGGTAACTTGTCAGGGCAATATGGAGGTGACAGGAAGGTCAATAAATGAAGGGCACATGGCATGATTTGAGAATTTCTGGAGGAAACGGGGAAGTTGGGTGTGGGGTGTATTGGCGTTAGATTGGAAAGGTTGCTATGATAGTGTGGAAAGGGCAGGTATGGAGGTTCATGCGTCTAGCAAGGTTTTGGAAGAAAAGAAAAGTATCTTTGGCAAAATTATTGTTATCAGGGGGTGTCGATGAGAGTCCAAGTTAATGGGGGGCTAGGAGTTAAAATACAGATGCCACGGGGGGAACTGCACAAAGGTTGCCACTTATCGCAAATCTTTTTTGCGTGTATAAGGATCCTTTTTATTGGGCCCTTCGGAGGTGTGTTGGGGAGGTGGGGAGGGTAATGAACGGGGGGAGGGTAGCTGGTATCGTAGGTTATGTGGATGACACGACTGTTATGGTGAGAGGTAATAGGGACGGCTTGGGTGGGGTAAGGTGGTTGGATGTGTATGTGGAGGCTTCAGGGATGAATTATTATTGAGAAGACTTAAGTTTCTGGAACCAGGGATAGTACACATGGGGATGAGGTGGGTAGGGGGTGGCGAGGAATGGAATGTGAAGGATCAAACTATTGATATGTGCGAAAGTTTATGTGGAGCGATAACGGGTGGCTCAAGAGGTGAATACGGTGAAATTAGTGGATGGAGTATGAAAAGACGGGTGGTTTGAGGGCGGCACAACAAACGCCGCATAAAGAGTAATAGTAATGAACGAGCTCTTGTACAGCAAGTTATGGTTGTGGTAGCATGTACCCACTGATGCGACGTGTGGTAAATGTTTACAAAATGGGTTTTTGAGGTTTATATGGGGAACGAGCTGTGCGAATGGTTAAGTAGAGGGAGTGTTAACACTTCCGGCCAGTCAGGGAGGCTGGGCTTATACCTCTGGAAAAAAAGGAATGATGAGAGTGTACCTAAAACCAAAGATTTATAAGGGAGGGGGGCGGGAGGGGAGGTGGACTTTGTGAGAGTACTAAGGCTATGCAACGGTGGTGGGGGGGTAGGAATTAATAGTTGGGGAGGTCATGTTGAGGTTTTAATGACAGTGAGTGACCCGTTGGTGTGTTAATTGCGGTGTCTCGGAAAGGGTGGAAGTAGGGTCAGTGGTGGTGTCTGTTGAAGGAGCACCCCTCTGTATACGTTGGAGCAAAATGTGGTCACATCTAAAACAATTACATGTAAAACCGGGTGATCGGGAGGTAATGTTTAGATTTTAATGGGAGGATTTAACCGTTTCTGGGGTTGTTCTATTCAATAGGAGGGGATAGGGAGGGAGAAGGGGAATATAGAGCGTGTGGACGCATGGAGAAAATTTTTCATGCAGTATATTTTTGTGACTGTATAGAAGTTGTGGGGTTGTTAGGAAAGGTGTTTCAAAAGGTTGTGGGTTGGGGGGGGGATTGCGGTGTTGCGGGCTTTAAGTTGGATATAAGTGGGGCGAGTAAAGATGGAGAATGAAGTGGGGCAACAATGGTCACGGATTTTATTTAAACATCATGGAGCATGAGGGAGGTAGGGCGTGGAAGAGAGGATAAAGGATGTTAGCTGCGATATTTTACAGAACTAGAGTGACTCGTAATAGGGGGGGAATTTACGAGAGGGGGAAGGGACTGCTTTTACTGAGGGCTATCGCGAAGTATTAGGTATTAGTGAATTTATGGGATTTTACGGGTAATGTATGGGGTCGCGGCTGGCTGGCTTCCCGATAGGACGTGGTGAAAGTGTTAGTGTGGCAAGAGAATGACAATAGTACTGAGACATAAGTGCCTTTGACTGTGTGATGAGCGGGTTGTGTGTTGTGAACGGCTCAAGTTCTTCAATTTAATTATTTATTATGCACTGAAGAAAGGACGACAGATGTCGTAGTGGATGGAAAATTATATTAAAAAACAAAAATTATTGGTTATGTGTGTAATGAAATGGACAATGTGGGTGCACTGTGTGAAAGCGAAAATATATATATAAACAAGAGGTTTTGAGGGTGGTAGGCAGACTCAGTATTTATCGAAGTGTGAAGGTCATGCACTTATGTTATATATTATGTGAAAAGAATTACTTCTTAGTAGAGGTTTAATGATGTTGACTACATTTTTTGAAAAGCTTGATCACCTTAGTTTTTTTATTACATATTGTTTTTTCATGGGAGCTCTATAGAGACCGTAGGTTTAGGTTTACCATTTGAGACGAACATATATTGATGGTCATTTGATTGGAGACATAGATTAGGGTTATGTTTGTTTTACTGGTTGTGTTGTAAAGTGCATGCAACCTTTGTATATATTTATACCTTCTCGTGAAGGAGATATGTTGGAGTGTCTAGATAGATATACGTTGTACTGATTCATGTAGAATTGATTTTATATTATGAAATGATAATGAGTTTTACGAACATATCATGTTGTACATTATGGAATAATGAAAGCATTTCATACATTATAAAGTTTTAAATATAAAGATTGTTACGTGGTCAGGTGCACTTGACATGCAAAAAAACGGGGGGGTAGTGGTAGTGAGTTTTCAGAATGTAAGGTTGAACATTCCGTGGCAGGATGTACATTGTAAGGTGTACATTCCGTGGCGGATGTACAATGTAGGATGTGTACATCCGTGGCAGGATGTACAAAGTAAGGTTTACATTCCATGTAGGATGTACAATTTAAGGTCGTACATTCCGCGTGGCAGGATGTACAATGTAAGGTGTACATTTCCGTGGCAGGATGTTCAATGCAAGGTGTACAATTCCGTGGCAGATGTAAATGTAAGGAGTACATTCCATGGCAGGATGTACAAATGTAAGGTTGGTACATTCCGTGGCCGGATTGTACGAATGTCAGTTAACGTGTTACATTCCGTGGCAGGTGTACAATGTAAGTGTACATTCTGTGCAGAATGTAACAATGTAGGTGTACATTCCGTGGCCGGCAGGATGTTACAATGTAATGTGTACATTCCGTGGCAGGATGTACAATGTAAGGTTTACATTCCGTGGCAGGAGTACAATGTAAGGTGTTACATTCCGTGGCAGGATGTAAAATGTAATGTTTCTGTACACCCCCCCCACAACCCCCCCCCCTTCCGTGGCAGGATGTACATGTATAAGGTGTACATTCCGTTGCCAGGATGTACAATGTAATAAGGTGTACATTCCGTGGAGGATGTACAATGTAAGGTGTACTTCGTGGCAGGATGTACAAAGTAAGGTGTACATTCCGTGCATGATGTTACAAGTAAGGTGTACATTCCGTGGCTGGATGTACAATGCTAAGGAGTACATTCCGTGGCAGGATGTACATGTAAGGTGTAATCGTGGCAAGGATGTAAATTGTATGGTGTAACATTCGTTGTACAGGATGTACAATGTAAGGTGTACATTCCGTGGCAGGGATTGTGCAATGTAAGGTGTTCCTTTCCGTGGCAGGATGTACAATGTAAGGTGTAATTCCGTGGGCAGGATGTACAAGGTAAGTGATACATTCCGGTGGCTGGATGGAATGTACAATGTACAGGTTGTTACATTCCGTGGCGGAGGTGGAACAATGTAAGGTGTACATTCCGTGGCAGGATATGTACAATGTAAAGGGTTGTACATACCGTGGCAGGTGTACAAGTAAGGTGTACATTTCCGTGCAGAATGTAATGTAAGGTGTCCATTCGTGGCCGGATGTACAATGTAAGGTGTACATTCCGTGGGGGGCCAGGCTTTACAATGTAAGGTGTCATTCCCGTTGCAGGTATGTACAATGTAAGGTGTACATTCCATGCAGGATGTACAATGTCAGGTGTACATTCCGTGGTGTAGGATGTACAATGTAAGGTGTACATGCGTGCAGGATTTAAAACAATGTAAGTGTACATACCGTGGCATGATTTACAATGTAATGAGTACATTCCATTGCAAGGATGTACACTGTAAGGAGTACATTTGTGGCAGGATGTACAATTAAGGGTACATTCGTGGCAGGATGTACAATGAAAGGTTGTACATTCCGTGGGCAGGATGTACAATGAAAGTGTTACATTATAGCAGGATGAACAAGTTAAGGTAGTACATTCCGTGGCAGGAAATGTACAATGTTTAAAGGTGTACTTCCGTGGCAGGATGTACAATGTAAGGTGTACATGCTGTGGCAGGGATGTACAATTGTAAGGTTGTACATTCCCGTGGCAGGATGAACAAATGTAAGGTGTACATTCAGTGGAGTAAGTCCAATTAGGCAATAGAAGTAATTGCCAAGGAGTCTTTAGGGTTAGATTTAATGTTCAGACATAATGTCATTACTCCAAGGATTTGGAATGGTCATTGTATATGTACACATTTGTGTTCTTTCAGATGTTACAATATTAATTGGAAAAGTACCTGTACTATGCAGAAATTTTGCAATATATATTGCAAGACTAATTGTTGTAATTGAGTGTGTATTGATTCTTTTTTTTCACCACTTTTTTTCTTTTTTTTATGCTATGCAATTTGTCGTGTGCTTTTATGTACTATGGATGTCTTTTAATAAAATATATAAAAAAAACTACCGCCGATGTTCCAAAAAGCTAACTTCTCTTGTACGGTTAATATGTCAAACCTTGAGATAAATACAGCCTATCAACTAGCCAAAAACCTTTTTACAAAAAGTGTACTCTACCTCCATGCCCCTCCTCAAACTGCCTCCTGCAAATGAATACTCCCTCAATAGCTTTCGCAAGGCACCGACAGTGCCCTTCCCCTTTTAGTTTCACGTCAGCCCTCTACTAACGCAGTTCCAGATCCCCACCTGACAGGCCGCTGGGGGCGTTGACCCCCGGAACTCTTCCAGGTAAACTCCAGGTAAACAACGATGGCCACTGCGGTGTAAACAACGTAAGAAGAAAACAGTTCTTCACATACAATATCCTCATTACTCTTACATCCTTTTCTGCCGGGCATACCCCACATACAATGGATCCCTCTGTTTTCATTTCCCAACCCCCCCACCGTCAACACGCGTAACGCGTCCACCCTCCCCCCTCAATTCTTAAGCAACACAAAAAGGGCACGCTCTGATCATGATACCCACAACACCTTTCAGACGGTACAGTGGCATCGTCACCACTGAAACCCTGCCATTTCCGCACTTTCCCCTCCAGAAATTGTTGCTCCTGAAGAACACTCATCTACTCTATATTTGAGCAGAAGCATTCTAAACCAATCCCGTTTACACCTAACACGTCCATTACTTCAGTCATACACCTGCGGCGCGTTAAAGTTTCCACCCCTGCCTCTTTTCACCATTATTCCAGGTTCACCTTCACCTGGGTTTTCAAAGATCTTCACATCACCTTCCTCCCTTCCCCCAATCCTCCGTTGCTCTTGTATGGCTACCACAGCGACATTCATCCACCTCCTGTTTTCTGAGAGGCGTTCAGGACATCATCAGAGTCGAATGCGCGCTCTCTTCTCTCGTGATGACCTCGTCCTCCATGTTATCCTCTAACGAGGGGCGGGTGGACTCACCCTCCACCTTGCTTCGTCCCACGAAACACGGCGTGTTTCTCCCAACCACTGGCCAGTCATCCCAGCTATGTGTTTTGTATGGCCCATCCTCGCTTGTCAGCTCGGTTGTTCGCACCCCTGCAGGTACATCATCCTCCTCTACAGGGCGGTGACAAAGTCTCAACACCTCCTCAAGCTCTTCTCAATCGCCTTTACCTCCTCCTGCACACACACTTCTGCACTCGGCTCCGTTTCTAATTGTGGTTTCTTTGTGAGTCACAGCTTCTGCCTTCACACACGCAGGCCTTCTCGAGAGGCTCACCACCTCACTCCACAATTGCCACGCTCGTGCTTGATGCATAGGGGTCATAGCACAAAGCGTTCTCAATGGTACCAGGAGTTCACTAGTTTGTGCAGGCACCTGCCGCTTTTCACACACATAGCCGCCCAATGATCGTAAGCCCCACATAACCTGCAAGTACGTCTCTGTCCAGCGTATGATACAAGAACCTGCGTTCTAAAGTCCTCCAGTACGACATAAGACGGTATGGAATGTCTTAGGGTCATCTTCAGGGTAAATGTTCCCTCTAGACGGCCCATATAAGCACCTGCCACCCACTTACCTTGCTGTGCTAGATGTACGTTTCCATATGCCTCAAAAACACTTCGTCGAGATGGGTCCTACACAGATGACAGCAAGGAAATGAGTGAGCTACTTAAGTCCCAATATGACTCAGTTTTTAGCAAGCCGCTAACCAGACTGAGAGTCGAAGATCAAAATGAATTTTTTATGAGAGAGCCACAAAATTTGATTAACACAAGCCTATCCGATGTTATCCTGATGCCAAATGACTTCGAACAGGCGATAAATGACATGCCCATGCACTCTGCCCCAGGGCCAGACTCATGGAACTCCGTGTTCATCAAGAACTGCAAGAAGCCCCTATCACGAGCTTTTTCCATCCTATGGAGAGGGAGCATGGACACGGGGGTCGTCCCACAGTTACTAAAAACAACATACATAGCCCCACTCCACAAAGGGGGCAGTAAAGCAACAGCAAAGAACTACAGACAAATAGCACTTACATCCCATATCATAAATTTCTTTGAAAGGGTCCTAAGAAGCAAGATCACCACCCATCTAGAAACCCATCAGTTACACAACCCAGGGCAACATGGGTTTAGAACAGGTCGCTCCTGTCTGTCTCAACTATTGGATCACTACGACAAGGTCCTAAATGCACTAGAAGACAAAAAGAATGCAGATGTAATATATACAGACTTTCAAAAAGCCTTCGACAAGTGTGGCCATGGCGTAACAGTGCACAAAATCCGTGCTAAGGGAATAACAGGAAAAGTCGGTCGATGGATCTATAATTTCCTCACTAACACAACACAGAGAGTAGTCGTCAACAGAGTAAAGTCCGAGGCAGCAACGGTGAAAAGCTCTGTTCCACAAGGCACAGTACTCGCTCCCATCTTGTTCCTCATCCTCATTTCCGACATAGACAAGGATGTCAGCCACAGCACCGTGTCTTCCTTTGCAGATGACACCCGAATCTGCATGACAGTGTCTTCCATTGCAGACACTGCAAGGCTCCAGGCGGACATCAACCGAATCTTTCAGTGGGCTGCAGAAAACAATATGAAGTTCAACGATGAGAAATTTCAATTACTCAGATATGGTAAACACGAGGAAATTAAATCTTCATCAGAGTACAAAAAAAAATTCTGGCCACAAAATAGAGCGAAACCCCAAACTTTCAAAGACCTGGGAGTGATCCTGTCGGAGGATCTCACCTTCAAGGACCATAACATTGTATCAATCGCATCTGCTAGAAAAATGACAGGATGGATAATGAGAACCTTCAAAACTAGGGAGGCCAAGCCCATGATGACACTCTTCAGGTCACTTATTCTATCTAGGCTGGAATATTGCTGCACACTAACAGCACCTTTCAAGGCAGGTGAAATTGCTCACCTAGAAAATGTACAGAGAATCTTCACGGTGCGCATAACGGAGATAAAACACCTCAATTACTGGGAGCACTTGAGATTCCTGAACCTGTATTCCCTGGAACGCAGGCGGGAGAGATACATGATTATATACACCTGGAAAATCCTAGAGGGACTAGTACCAACTTGCACACGAAAATCACTCACTACGAAAGCAAAAGACTTGGCAGACGATGCAGCATCCCCCAATGAAAAGCAGGGTGTCACTAGCACGTTAAGAGACCATACAATAAGTGTCAGGGGCCCGAGACTGTTCAACTGCCTCGCAGCATACATAAGGGGGATTACCAACAGACCCCTGGCAGTCTTCAAGCTGGCACTGGACAAGCACCTAAAGTCGGTTCCTGACCAGCTGGGCTGTGGCTCGTACGTTGGTTTGCGTGCAGCGAGCAGCAACAGCCTGGTTGATCAGGCTCTGATCCACTAGGAGGCCTGGTCACAGACCGGGCCGCGAGGGCGTTGACGCCCGGAACTCTCTCCAGGTAAACTCCAGGTATGAGACTAAGAAGTGCTTGACTTTCAAATATCCTCTTTATATCCATAGGTAAGAAACACCATTATGAAAAAAAAATATAGACGAGGCTTAATAAGTAAAAAACTAGTAAAAA
>NW_026506791.1:0-30262 GCF_026875155.1 Cherax quadricarinatus
AATAAAATGGATGCTTAAATGTGCGTGGAGTAGTGGGATGACAAGAAACAGATGATTGCTGATGTTATGAATGAAAAGTTGGATGTCCTGGCCTAAGCGAAACAAAGCTGAAGGGGTAGGGGAGTTTCAGTGGGGGAAATAAATGGGATTAAATCTGGAGTATCTGAGAGAGTTAGAGCAAAGGAAGGGGTAGCAGTAATGTTAAATGATCAGTTATGGAAGGAGAAAAGAGAATATGAATGTGTAATTCAAGATTATGTGGATTAAAGTAAGGTTGGATGCGAGAAAGAAGTGGGTATAATAAGCGTGTATGCACCTGGAGAAAGAGAGGAATGCGAGGAGAGAGAGAGGTTTTGGGAGATGTTAAGTGAATGTATAGGAGCCTTTGAACCAAGTGAGAGAGTAATTGTGGTAGGGGACCTGAATGCTAAAGTAGGAGAAACTTTTAGAGAGGGTGTGGTAGGTAAGTTTGGGGTGCCAGGTGTAAATGATAATGGGAGCCCTTTGATTGAACTTTGTATAGAAAGGGGTTTAGTTATAGGTAATACATATTTTAAGAAAAAGAGGATAAATAAGTATACAAGATATGATGTAGGGCGAAATGACAGTAGTTTGTTGGATTATGTATTGGTAGATAAAAGACTGTTGAGTAGACTTCAGGATGTACATGTTTATAGAGGGGCCACAGATAATCAGATCACTTTCTAGTTGTAGCTACACTGAGAGTAAAAGGTAGATGGGATACAAGGAGAATAGAAGCATCAGGGAAGAGAGAGGTGAAGGTTTATAAACTAAAAGAGGAGGCAGTTGGGTAAGATTAAACAGCTATTGGAGGATAGATGGGCTAATGAGAGCATAGGCAATGGGGGTCGAAGAGGTATGGGGTAGGTTTAAAAATGTAGTGTTAGAGTGTTCAGCAGAAGTTTGTGGTTACAGGAAAGTGGGTGGGGAGGGAAGAGGAGCGATTGGTGGAATGATGATGTAAAGAGAGTAGTAAGGGGAGAAAAAGTTAGGCATATGAGAAGTTTTTACAAAGTAGAAGTTGATGCAAGGAGGGAAGAGTATATGGAGAAAAAGAGAGAGGTTAAGACGAGAGTGGTGAAGCAATGTAAAAAGAGAGCAATATGAGAGAGTGGGTGAGATGTTATCAACAAATTTTGTTGAAAATAAGAAAAAGTTTTGGAGTGAGTATTAACAAGTTAAGAAAGCCTAGAGAACAAATGGATTTGTCAGTTAAAAAAAGGAGAGGAGAGTTATTAAATGGAGAGTTAGAGGTATTGGGAAGATGGAGGGAATATTTTGAGGAATTGTTAAATGTTGATGAAGATAGGGAAGCTGTGATTTGTGTATAGGGCAAGGAGGATAACATCTTGTAGGAGTGAGGAAGAGCCAGTTGTGAGTGTGGGGGAAGTTCGTGAGGCAGTAGGTAAAATGAAAGGGGGTAAGGCAGCCGGGATTGATGGGATAAAGATAGAAATGTTAAAAGCAAGTGGGGATATTAATTTTGGAGTGGTTGGTGTGCAATTATTTAATAATGTATGGAAGAGGGTAAGGTACCTAGGGATTGGCAGAGAGCATGCATAGTTCCTTTGTATAAAGGCAAAGGGGATAAAAGAGGTGCAAAATTATAAGGGATAAGTCTGCTGAGTATACCTGGTAAAGTGTATGGTAGAGTTATTATTGAAAGAATTAAGAGTAAGACGGAGAATAGGATAGCAGTATGAACAAGGAGGCTTTAGGAAAGGTAGGGGGGTGTGTGGACCAGGGTGTTTACAGTGAAACATATAAGTGAACAGTATTTAGATAAGGCCTAAAGAGGTCTTTGTGGCATTATGGATTTGGAAAAGGCGTATAGACAGGGTGGATAGGGGGGCAATGTGGCAGATGTTGCAAGTGTATGGTGTAGGAGGTAGGTTACTGAAAGCAGTGAAGAGTTTTTACGAGGTAGTGAGGCTCAAGTTAGAGTATGTAGGAAAGAGGGAAATTATTTCCAGTAAAAGTAGGCCTTAGACAAGGATTGTGTGATGTCACCGTGGTTGTTTAATATATTTATAGATGGGGTTGTAAGAGAAGTAAATGCGAGGGTCTCGACAAGAGGCGTGGAGTTAAAAGATAAAGAATCACACACAAAGTGGGAGTTGTCACAGCTGCTCTTTGCTGATGATACTGTGCTCTTGGGAGATTCTGAAGGAAGTTGCAGAGATTGGTGGATGAATTTGGTAGGGTGTGCAAAAGAAGAAAATTAAAGGTGAATACAGGAAAGAGTAAGGTTATGAGGATAACAAAAGATTAAGGTGATGAAAGATTGAATATCAGATTGGAGGGAGGTAGTGGAGGAGGTGAATGTATTCAGATATTTGGGAGTGGACGTGTCAGCGGATTGGGTCTATGAAAGATGAGGTGAATCATAGAATTGATGAGGGAAAAAGAGTGAGTGGTGCACTTAGGAGTCTGTGGAGACAAAGAACTTTGTCCTTGGAGCAAAAAGGGGAATGTATGAGAGTATATTTAACCAATGCTCTTATATGGGTGAAGCATGGGTGATGAATGTTGCAGCGAGGAGAGGCTGGAGGCAGTGGGATGTCATGTCTGAGGGCAATTGTGGGGTAATAATGCAGAGAAATTTCGTAGTTTGGAAGTTAGGAGGAGGTGGGGGGATTACCAAAACTGTTGTCCAGAGGGCTGAGGAAGGGTTGTTGAGGTGGTTCGGACATGTAGAGAGAATGGAGCGAAAAAGAATGACTTCAAGAGTGTATCAGTCTGTAGTGGAAGGAAGGCGGGGTAGGGGGTCGGCCTAGGAAAGGTTGGAGAGAGGGGGTAAAGGAGGTTTTGTGTGCGAGGGGCTTGGACTTCCAGCAGGTATGCATGAGCGTGTTTGATAGGAGTGAATGGAGACAAATGGTTTTTAATACTTGGACGTGCTGTTGGAGTGTGAGCAAAGTAACATTTATGAAGGGGTTCAGGGAAACCGGCAGGCCGGACTTGAGTCCTGGAGATGGGAAGTACAGTGCCTGCACTCTGAAGGAGGGGTGTTAATGTTGCAGTTTAAAAACTGGAGTGTAAAGCACCCTTCTGGCAAGACAGTGATGGAGTGAATGATGGTGAAAGTTTTTCTTTTTCGGGCCACCCTGCCTTGGTGGGAATCGGCCAGTGTGATAATAATAAAATATTCAGGTTAGGTTAGGTTAAGTTAGGTTAGGTTAGGTTAGGTTAGGTTACTTGAGGTTAGGTTAGGTTAGGTTACTTCAGGTTAGGTTAGGTTAGGTTATGTTAGGTTATGTTAGGTTATGTTAGGTTAGGTTAGGTTAGGTTATGTTAGGTTACTTGAGGTTAGGTTAGGTTAGGTTACTTGAGGTTAGGTTAGGTTAGGTTACTTGAGGTTAGGTTAGGTTATGTTAGGTTACTTCAGGTTAGGTTAGGTTATGTTAGGTTACTTCAGGTTAGGTTAGGTTATGTTTGGTTACTTCAGGTTAGGTTAGGTTATGTTAGGTTACTTCAGGTTAGGTTAGGTTTTGTTAGGTTACTTCAGGTTAGGTTAGGTTAGGTTACTTTAGGTTAGATTACTTAGGTTAGGTTAGGTTAGGTTTTGGTTACTTCAGGTTAGGTTAGGTTATGTTAGGTTACTTCAGGTTGGTTAGGTTAGGTTACTTTAGGTTGGTTACTTCAGGTTAGGTTAGGTTAGGTTAGGTTATTTTAGGTTAGGTTAGGTTACTTAGGTTAGGTTGGGGGGTTTGTTAGGTTATTCAGGTTAGGTTGGTTTAGGTACTTTGGGTAGGTTTCCTTTATCAGTAAAATTTTAACTAATTTAAATTTTATGAAAAAAGCGATAAATGAAGTATGCTAAAAAGGCCAAAAAAGTTTGGTGAGTGGACAAAGACGAGACGTACCAACAACAACAACGAATCTACGTCAAATAACTCATTCTTTTTAGAAAACAGTGAATTCACTTAGATTATCACATTTTAAATTGATACTCCCTAATTCGTTTTACTAAATATTTTCTGCTTTCAATAAAATTGAAATATTTTGACTAAAAATTTCTTATTTTGATTTCTTTGTAACTGTCTATGATTTTTTTTTAAAGTGCCCGGTTCTTAAGAGACGGGTAATTTACGTTCTTTTCCCCCCACACTAGGATGACCCCTTCACAAAGGTGTACACGGGAGTGGCGCCTTCTTTAAAGATGTTTTTAAAATATTTTTTACTAAAAGGGCAGCATCTCCCACGTGAGCGGAAGCACTCCCCATCTCTTCACTATTTTTGCGCTGTTTCCGACACTTGCTTAGCTCAAAATTTAAAATTAAAAATAACCCGAGTACACAAGAATGTCTTTCCATTTATGAAGGGCTCGTAGGGTTCTTTACCTTTCTTAGGAACAATCTTGGCTACGTCAATTTATTTTTATGTGTTTACATGTGTATATACTTCAAACTTTGTATTTGAGCACCTTGCAAAAAGCAGTGATAATATGTGAGTGTGGGGGGAAAAAGTGTTGAATGATGATTAAAATCATTTTCTTTTTGGGGATTTTCTTTTTTTTTTGGGTCTCCTCCCTGGGTGGGAGACGGGCTTGTTGAAAAAAAAAAATTTTCCTTCACCACTTCCTTTCTGCGTTTGGTTTCAGCCCACATTGGTACGTATTCAAAGGCCAGGTTCCTAAAGGTTTAACCAGGGAGGGCGCCTCCTTCAGCATGCGATACCCCTTTGTCCTCACCTGCTGCGGGCCCCTTTTTGATGGAGAAGCCGAACCCTTTGGCCGACTTGGAGTCCCTGTGGATTTTTGAGGGGGGGAAGCCAGGGCGGAAGGCCATCAGCCCGGGAGTAGACCTGGATGAGGGGAAAAGGGACAGTAAATAAGTAAGGTTTTTATTGAAATTTAAAAAAACTAACCCTTTAAGAAAGGTTTGTACTCATGTTAAACATTAAGGTGCAATCGTTAACTGTCTCTAATATGTTAAATTCCCTAAAATCACCTTGTCCAAAATTACTATCGATTTGTTTTGTTTTTTGAAATGAATCCAGGATTTTTCCCTTAATTTAGGGTTTGAGTTAAAAATTTTTCTGAAGAAAATTGTATTGAGGGTCTGAGTTTGCTCAGCCCTCTGCAAAAAAATTGTCCTCAAAGGTCTGAAAGTCTAAGAAAAAGACCAATGGAAGAAGGTTTAACATAAAGCCCAAAGGGGAATGAAAGCTAAAAAAAAAAGACCAATGGAAGTAAAGCTAAAAAATAAAGCCCCAAGGGAACGTAAATTAAAAATAAAGCCCAATGGAAGAAAAAGTCTAACAATAAAGACCAATGGAAATTTTAAAAAAGTTAACAATAAAGACCAATGAAAGTAAAGCAAACAAAAAAGACCAAGGGAAACGTAAAGTTAACAAAAAAAGAAAAGGGAAACTTTAAAGTCTAACAAAAAAGACGTGTCACATTAGGCAAAAATAAACAAAAAAACCAGTCTGATTTTTGTGTTTTTCTTCTTTGATTTTGGTTTTTGCCCTTCTTGCTGGTTTACGTAGAGGTGTGGGTGTTTTGTGGTGGTAGGTGGCGGGGGGGGGTCCTGAGGCGGCTGGGGGGCCCTTTTGGGGGGGAATTTAAATTCCCGGGCGGGGGGATAGACGGGAAGGTTGTCGGGCCCACCAAAGAGGGGCGCCGCCCCTATCCCCCCCCGGGGGGGATGCGGTCCTGCGGGCTGGCGGGTGGGGGCGGAGCCCCCGGGAGCTCGGTCGGAGGGAGGGGGGGATGGGGGGGGTCCCTGGGGACGCGGTGAGGGCTGGGGGGGCGGGGGGATCTCCTCATCTCAGGTTTCTCGTACATGAGTAGGTTTTCCTTTTGCATCCCAGGTGGATGCTGCGCAGCGGGGCCCCCACCTGGACACCAGCGTGCCACCCGTCCTCGCCCCCTCCGCCGGGGACGGGCGGGTTTGGGGCGTCGCGCGGCCCCCGCGGCAGTTTTAAAAGTCCTGCGGCATGGTACACGGGGTAGTGGGACGGGCCGGGTCTCGCGCCCACAGACGCTGCCGCCGTGGTGTAGCCGTACGGAAGCCCCGCCAGCGCCCGCCCGGGCCTCCTCGTGGTGGTGGGGGCGGCGCGGTGGTGAGGCCCCACCAAATTAAAAGAGCGCGGCGGGGGAGCGCTTGGTCTGCGGCGGCGGGGGGGGGTGGTTGCGCCCAGGGTTGTCCCCCTGTTGGGTAAGGCTGTGGTGCACCCCCGATATGGGCGGGGGGGGCGCCGCCCCAAAAGCCCCGCCGCCCCGCCCCCCACATCCCGGCGCGTGGTGAAGGGGTGAGGGGTTCGGGGGGGGGGCCCTGGGTTGGGGCCCTGGGGGTAGCGGCCTGGGGTTTGATCAGGACGGGGGGGGGTCGACGAGAGAGTCCCCCTGGATAGAGGGGGCGGGCGGCTGGGGTGGAGGACGCGGGCGGCCAGGGAGGGCAGCCCCCCCCGCAGGGCGGGCGGCGGGGGCGGCGGGGGAGTCGTGGGGCCCGATGGTAGAGTCCCCTCAATGTATATTGTCGTGGCGTAAAGATGGTCAGCTGCGCACTACCTGCCCCCCGCCGGCCCCCCCCCGCCACATGGCTGCCTGGCGGGGGGGGGGGCTCCCTCCCCCCCACTCCCGCGCCGCCTCCCCGCACGCCCTCGACCCTGACTCTTGTCATGCGCCCCTCTACGTAGCCCCCGTCACCAACACCAGCGCATTAGAGCGCACTGCCTGGAAAAAAAAAAAAAAAAGGCAAGTCAGTGAATGCAAATTTGCGCCTGTATTTTTGTGTTTTTAAAAATTCGTGTCCTCCTGTGGGGGGGTATCTCCATACCCATCCTGTGGGAGGTACTTTCCCATACCCTTTTTGTGGGGGTACTCATCCCATACCATCCTGTGGGAGGGTTCTTCCCTTCCCATCTGTGGGGGGTATCAAACCATCCCATCCTGTGGGGGGTTTTCATCCCTTTCCCATCCTTGGGGGGGTACTCTCCCTTACCCCCTGTGGGAGGTATCTCCCTTTTCCATTGGGGGGGAGTCTCTTTTCCCCTACCCCTCTGTGGAAAAGGTACTCTCCCCTACCCCCCCTGTGGAAAGGGACTCATCCTCCCTCCCTTTGGGAGGTATCATCCTTCCCCCCTGTGGGAGGTACTCATCCCTTACCCCTCCTTGTGGGAGGTACTATCCCATACCCATCCTGTGGGAGGGGTACTATCCATACCCTCCTGTGGGAGGTACCATCCCTTACCATCCCGGGGAGGGGACTCATCCCTTACCCATCCTTTGGGAGGTATATCCATATCCTCCTGTGGGGGGATTTTTTCCCCTACCATCCCGTGGGAGGTATCATCCCAACCCATCCTGTGGGAGGTACTCTCCCTACCCATCTGTGGGGGGGTATCATCCCATACCCCCCTGTGGGGGGTACTCATCCCATCCCATCCCGTGAGAAATATCATTCCTACCCATCCTTTTGGGAAAAAACTATTCCATACCCTCCTGTGGGAAAATCATTCCTACCCATCATGTGGGAAAATATTTTCCTATACCATCTGTGGGAGGTATCATCCCTACCCATCCCGTGGGGGGTACTATCCCATCCATCCTGTGGGGGTACTCATCCCCAAACCCATCCCGTGGGAGGGATCATCCCTTACCCATCCTGTGGGGGTTTCTCATCCCATACCCCTTTTGGAAGGTCAAAACCCTTTTCCCTCCTTTGGGGGGTATCATCCCTTACCCATCTGGGGAGGTACTCATCCCTTTCCCTCCTGTGGGAGGGACCATCCCATACCCATCCTGTGGGAGGGGGTCATCCCTTCCCCTCCGTAGGAAACTTCCTCCCCACCCCTCCTGTGGGGGGGTACTATCCCCTCCATCCCGTGAGAAAAACTCATTCCATACCCATCTGTGGGAAAAACCATCCATACCATCCTGTGGGAGGTATCTCCCTACCCCCTCCTGTGGGGGTACTCATCCCATACCCCCTGTGGGAGGATATCCCAAAACCCCTCTGTGGAGGGTACTCATCCCAACCCCCCCTGTGAGAAAATCTTCCCCTACCCATCCCGTGGGAAAAATCTTCCATACCCATCCCGTGGGAAATACTATTCCATACCCCTATGTGGGAAATATCATCCTTACCCATCCCGTAGGAAGTTTCTCTCCCATACCCTCCCGTGGGAGGTACTATCCCCTACCCATCCTGTGGGGGGTACTCATCCCTACCCCTCCTGTAGGAAGTACTCATCCATACCCATCTGTAGGGAAGTATCATCCCATACCCCTCCTGTGGGAGGTATCTCCCTACCTCCTGTGAGGGAAAAACTCATTTTTCCTACCATTCCCGTGGGAAATACTCATTCCCTACCCATCCTGTGGGGGAAGTATCATCCATCCCCTCTGTGGGAAAGGGACTCATCCCCTTTCCCCCTCCTGTGGGGGAAAAACTCATTTCCCTACCCATCCTGGGGGAAAAAACTCATTCCATACCCATCCTGTGGGAAGTACTCTCCCATACCTCCTGTGGGAGGTACTCATCCCATACCCATCTGTGGGAAAAAACTCATTCCATACCCTCCGTGGGAAAAAACTATCCCATACCCATCCTGTGGGAGAGTATCATCCCATACCCTCCCGGAGAAAAAACTATTCCATACCCCTCCTGTGGGGGAAAAACTCATTATACCCATCCTGTGGGAAAAAACTTTCCATCCCCTCCTGTGGGAAGTACTCATCCTTTTACCATCCTGTAGGAAGTACTCATCCCATACCCCCTCCCTGTGCCCGGTTCTCACCCCCTCCCCCTGGGGGGCGTCTCCTATACCCATTGTAGGAGTACCATCCCCCACCCCCCTTTTGGAAGGGATCATCCCATACCATCCCGTGGGAGGTATCATCCCATACCATCCCGTGGGAGGTATCATCCTACCCCCTGTGGGAGGTACTCATTCCAATCCATCCTGTGGGAGGTACTCATCCCATACCCCTCCCGTGGGAGGTACTCATCCCATACCCATCTGTGGGAGGTATCATCCCATCCCCCTCTGTGGGAGGTATCAACCCTTACCCTCCCGTGGGAGGTACTCATCCCCTACCCCCTCTGTGGAAGTACTCATCCCCTACCCATCCTGTGAGAAAAACTCATTCCATCCCCCTCTGTGGGAAAAACTATTCCATACCATTCCCTGGGGAAATATCATCCCTGCCCCTTTGTGGGAGGTATCTCCCCCACCCATCCTGGGGAAATACTCATTTCCTACCATCCCTTTGGGAAATACTCATTCCTCCCATCCTGTGGGGAAATATCATCCCTACCCATCCTGTGGGGGGTCTCTCCCCTACCCATCCCGGGGAAATACTCTTCCTACCCATCCCGGGGAAAAAAACTCATCCCATACCCATCTGTGGGAGGTATCATCCCATAATCCTGTAGAAATACTCATTCCATACCCATCCCGGGGAAATACTCTTCATACCCATCCTGTGGGGAAAAACTATTCCATACCCATCCTGTGGAAGACTCATCCTAACCCCTCCTGTAGGAAGTATCATCCCCTACCCATCCTTTTGCCCGGTTTCCCCCCTCCATCCTGGGGGGAAGGCTCATCCCTTTCCCCTCCTTAGGAAGTATATCCCCTACCACCCTGTGGAAGGTATCATCCCCTATCCATCCTGTGGGGGGGTACCCTCCCCTTTTCCCCTCCCGTGGGAGGTATATCCCACCCATCCCGTGGGAGGTACTATTCCATATCCATCCTGTGGGAGGTATCATCCCCTACCCCTCCTGTGGGGGTATCATCCCATACCCCTCGTGTGGGGGTACTTCCCCTACCAATGGGGAGGTCTCATCCCCTTAACCATCCTGTGGGGGGTACTCATCCATACCCTCCTGGGAAGGTATCATCCCTACCCCCCCTGTGGAAAGGGACTCCCTCCCCTACCCATCCCGTGGGAAGGTATCATCCCATACCCTCCTGTGGAAGGTACTCATCCCATACCCCTCCTGTGGAAGGTACTCACCCCTACCCACCCGTGGAAGGTACTCACCCATACCCCTCTGTGAAGTACTATCCCCTACCCCTCCTGTGGAAAAGGTATATCCTTCCCATCCTGTGGAAGGTACTATTTCCCCTCCTGTGGAAGGATCATCCCATACCCCTCCTGTGGAAGGTCTCATCCCATCCCCTCCTATGGAAGGTACTCATCCCTTTCCCATCCTGTGGAAAGGTACTCATCCCATACCCCTCTGTGGAAGGTACTCATCCCCTACCCATCCGGGAAGGTATATCCCCCTACCCACCTGTGGAAGGTACTCATCCCCTACCCCTCCCGTGGAAGGTACTCACCCCCATACCCATCCTGTGGAAGGTATCATCCCATACCCACCCGTGGAAGGTACTATCCCATCCCTCCCGTGGAAGGTATCATCCATACCCCTCCCGTGGGAGGTACTCATCCCATACCCATTTGGAAGGTACTCATCCATACCCTCCCGTGGAGGTACTCATCCATACCCATCCTGTGGAAGGTACTATCCCATACCATCCTGTGGAAGGTACCATCCCATACCCACCTGTGGAAGGTACTATCCCCTCCCCTCTGTGGAAGGTTTACTCATCCCATAACCCCCCTGCTGGCGGTAGTCCATAAGGGCCCATATCCCGTAAGTGTTAATAAACTGCCATTTTAGAAATTCATTTACTAAAAATTAAAAATAGACACATAAATCCAGTGTAATGAGACCAATATATGCAACGTTTCGCCCAAGTAATGGGCCTTTTAAACGTTTTCTCATATAGACGTAAGGTGACAGTATTTTGTACAATGTAGACAAATGGTTCGGAGAACCGACATGTTAATAAATTAGACACATGTGCAACTCTTGGGTATCTTTATTGTGGAAACGTTTCGCCACACAGTGGCGTCATCAGTCCTATACAAAGAAAAATTGTGAAGATCAGAAGGAGTTTGAGGTAATCGGTCTCTCAGCCTGGAGTCGATGTAATCAGTTTGGTCTGTGTGAGCAAATTTTCCAATATACGAAAACATTTAAAAAAACAACAACTTGGAGTCGTTGTAATTCATATTATAAATGGAGAACGATTCATCAGATCGGCTTCAAATTTTCACCACTTGGGTGGTTTCCTGAACGCGAAAATCATGCTGTTACTGGGCGGCCCTAGTCTCAGTTTGCTAATTTTATTGAATAATGACTGTGAGGGAAAAGTCGGTAAATTGTGCTAATGGTTATTTCAGATTCCGAGGGACAGTTGGTGTGTCGCCGCCAGCACTGCCATCTAGCGGACAGCTGTAATACTCCCGATTTCTTCGGGTCTGAGTTTTAGATTCTCTCCTGGTAGTAGTGTGTTTCAAATTGATGGACCCAATTTCAACGCAGTTTGCTTTGAAATTTTGGGTCCCAAAAAATTAGGGAACATATATTAACCTTACCTGTTTTGGGGTTGTATTTTGGGGGAAAATCATTTGAACCAAACGGGGGGCCTTTTTTTTTTTAAATTTCAAAAAATTTCTTTTAAAATTTTAAATAACAAACGTTTTTTTTTTCTGACCGCTTGATATTATTATTCCCATTGGTTCTGAAATAAAGACTGATCCCCCCATATTTTAGTCTGATTACTGCAGATTCGAAAAAAAATTGAAATTGTTAAAAAAAACCGGGAAATTTGGGTTGCCCAAAGGGATTAATTGCCCCGGGAATCCCTTCCCGGGTTTGGGGTTTTAAAAACTTTTCCCGGGTTTTTGTTTTTAAACTAAAGAAAAATTTGATACACACTTTGGGCAAAATAAATTTTTAATTTTGTAACTTTAAATTTGGCGCGTTAAAAACCCTTTCCCAAAGGTTTAACGCTTTAGTGGGTTATAAATTTTTAAATTTTTCCTTAAAAAAATATCCCCCAAAAAAAACACTAGAGAATTTTTTTTCTTCGGTCGCCCGAAAAAAACCCGAAAAACCCGGCCCCCAAGCAATCAAACTTCCAAAATGTGAATACTGCTACAAAAGTAATCTACTTCACAAGGTGAACTGCTACAAAAGCAGATCTACTTCAATGGTACGGGCCAAAAACAAAAGTAGATCTCCGTTCAAAAATTGTACGGGCCTACAAAACGGGAAATCTACTTCAAAATGTGTAACTGCTAAAAAAAGTAATCAAACGACAAATTTTGAAACGGCTAACAAAAAAATCAAACGTTCACATGTGAACGCAACAAAAGCAAACAACTTTTCCCCTTTTGTACGGGCTACCAAAAGCCGATCTACGTTCACTGTGAAACTGCCCCAAAAAAATTTCAAACTTTCCCCTTGGTACGCTAAAAAACCCCGATCTACTTTTCAATGTTTACACCCTTCAAAAAAAAGTAATCTACGCACATTTGTACTTGCAACAAAAGCAATCAACTTCACAATGTTTACTGCTACAAAAGTAATCCCCCGTTCACATGTGTACACTAAAAAATTAAAACTACGTTCACATTGTACTGCTACAAAAGGGCAATCAACTTTCACATGGTCCCTGCAAACCAAAAGCAAACTACTTCACATTGTACTGCTACAAAAGCAGATCTACTTTAAACATGTTTTAGCTAAAAAACAGACCCAAACTTCACAGTGTACGCAACAAAAGCAAAACTACTTAAAAATGTGACGGCTAAAAAAGGGCAGATCTACTTTCACATTTTAAACGGGCTACAAAAAAAGATCTACTTTCAAAAAGTTTTAACTGCTAAAAAGCAGATCTACTTTCACATGTGAAAACTGCTACAAAAGCAGATCTCCCGTTCACATGTTACTAAAAACAAAAGAAAGATTTTACTTTCCACTGTGTACTGCTAAAAAAGAAATTTCTACGTTCACATGTGTAAGCTAAACAAAAGAAAGATCTAGGGTTCCCCAGTGTACTGCTAAAAAAAAGGGCAGATCTAGTTTAAATTTGTGTACTGCCAAAAAGCAGATCTACTTTTTTTTGACATATTTTCAAATAAAAAAAAAAAAAAAAAAAGTAGATCAAAGTTTTTTTTTTCACATTTTAAAATGAAAAAAAAACAAAAAGAAGATCTGCTTTTTTTTACAAATTTTTTCAAATTTAAAAAAAAACGTATAAAATACGGGCCTTTAGGGGTTTTAAAAACCCTGAACACAGGTGTATTTTTAAATTTTAGAAGGGGGCTTTTCCCATTGTTTTTGGGTTTTTTGGGGGGTCCCAAATTTTCCCCTTTTTAAAATTTAAAACAATTTTAAAAAATTTGGGCTTTTTTTTTTAATAAAAAATTAAAAAATTTTTCCCCCATTAAAAACGGGAAAGTTTTAAAAAATAAAATATAAATAAAAGAAAAAAACTGGAAAAAAAGGCGTATTAAATTTACGGGGTATAGACTACTTATTTTCTCAAAAAATTTTCCCTTTTTCTTTTTTTTCCCAGAAAAATTCGTTTGTAAAAAGGAGATTTTTTCTTTTTATCAAAAAAAATTCAGTATCGGGGCTTTTTTTTGGTTTTTTTTAATTAAATCAACATAATTTTCATTTTTTTATACAATAAAACCTGGGGTCAAACCATCGTAAAAAAAAATGGTACGTCACATCTCCCCAAATTTGGTTTAACCAAACTTTTTTAAAAACCGGGAATACTTATTTAAGTTTTACACACTGTAATTTTTTAAAACATTTGCAAATCGCAGCCCAGAACCCCAAAGCGAGATGAGGTTTTTCAGGGGTTTGCGGGCAAAAACACCGGAGACCCCGGGTTGCATAATAAAGGGAAAAGGGGGCGTGAGTTTCCCAAAAAGAGGTGTCCCTCTCGTTAATCTTTTTTGGTTTTGATGTATTACAACTTTGGAATCGGGGTTCCGGGGAAAGGGAAAAAACCCGAACTTATTAAAGCATAGTCTCTCCCTTCCCCCCTCAAATTCAAGTTAGAAATTGGAACCCCGGGGTTTTGATTTTTCCCAAGTGAAAGACCTTCTCGTTAATCTCAATTTTTTTTAACTTGGAAAACCTCATACTGAGAGTTTATAGAGTTCGGGGTTTGATTCCACGGGTGGTAGGGTTTTCAAGACCCCGAGCACTTAAAAGCCCAAAAATCGAAATTGGGGGCCCAGGAACTAAAAGGGTCAACTTTGTCAACAACTCTTAAAATTAAAGATCACATTGAGAAGGAAATTGAAAGGGCAATTTTCTTGAAGCCCCAAACTGAGAAAAAGTTAAAAACCCCAAGGAAGGGGAAATTCAATCTTTAAAAACCACAAATTGTACCTAAAAAAGGAAAACCCAATTTAAGCATCCTCAAAATATTTAGAAACTGAACATCAAAAAAATAAAGACAAAACCCCTTCTAGCATGCAAAAACGACTATTTCTCAGGTTTCTTAAAACCCCCTGGAACTGGCAGAAAACCCATTTCAACCACGAAGCCTAAAAACTTTTATGCATAAACTAAAGTTTAAACCCATTACCTTCTAGTAATAAATACGTTATTAGAATGCCCCGAGCTATGCCTTTCAACTTCTCAAAGCCCGTGCCCCAAAAAACCCCTCCTAAAATTTAAAGTTTTAATTTTTTGGAAAAATTCTTTGTGGAAAATTTAATTTTTAAAGAAAACTAAACACTAATTTTCGACGCTAGATCTACCAGAGAGCCCGGGTAAAATAGCAAAAAAAGGCACAAAAACCGTAAACTTAACAAAACACAAAAACCCGCACGTGGGAAAGGGGAGTTTACGACGAGGGTTCCGGTCCATTTTGGACCATTTACAAAGCCCAACTAACGAAAGGGAACAAACAAAAGTTCAGGCAAGACCCCAAAATTGGGATGAGGGGAAAAGGGGGGACAGACGAAGAATTGCTGGAAGGAGGCTTAACCCAGAAAGCGGGGGCAAATCGGGGACAGATTTGAAAAATTTGAAATTCAGGCTCACTTTTGGTCAAACCGGTGGATGAGGGGGAGAGGAAGGAAAATCCCACGTTAAGCGCTAAAAGGGGGAGGGGTAGAACTGAGCCAATTCTTAACCCAAAAGCTAAGGCAAAGGGTGGGTCGAGAAGGGCTACCTGTCAGAGAATTTCCCTTCTCAGGAAACCCAAAGGAAAAATTTGAAAATAGGGTTTTAAAACCCCAGGATAAATGAAAGGGGAGAAGAAAAGGTTTTTTGGGTTTGTGGGTCGGGGCGAATGTTTTTCTTTAAGGAGAAAAGGTTAAGTAGTCAGTCGTGCCCTCAAGTTTGTCTATCTTTTTTTCCCCCACTGAGCGTCTTCCAGTACAGATTTCACGCAGGGATGTCTAATTGGGCATGGAGAACTCCTTGGGGCGAAGCCTCCATCTGAAAACCAAGCCCCCACAAGCGCCTTTTTTCTGGGTACACTGAAATTTTTAAGAAATTTTTTTTTAGCTGCAAGAGAGAAGGCTAGAGAAGAAAAATTATCAGGGGGAAAGTTTTTAAGGATTTGTAGAGGTGTAGTTTGGTGCTTTGAGAGGCATTTTTTCAGCATAAAAGGGGCCCCCGAAAAGGGCCCTTACAAGCAAATTTGCATGCCTTGGGAATGTGCCCCCTTGTAAACGAAGAAGGGTAGCCCAAGATTAACCCCGGGGGACATGCCAGATTGTGTAAAGGGGATGTAATGGGGGTGTCGCTTTTCTGAGCTCGACAGGAAAATGGAGGATTACTTTTCCTGTAGTTAAAATACGAAAAGTTTTGGATTTAGCTGCATTGGTTTTGATCCTTTTTTTTTTGTTCCAAAAGGCTACCCCCGACCTCATTTTGGTTTTTTGTGTGGGAGTGTATCTATACTGGAAAAAAGGGGAAGTGATAATTGTGTAATGCGCCTGCATAGGGTGTTTTTGATGGAGTTTTTGGTAAAACAGGGTTAAAAATGTTTTAAAGGGTATAAAATTGGGGGTTGGGGGAGAGGACAGACCCCTTTGGGTTACGCTCCCAATTAGTGTGAAGTAGCCCAAAATAACACCCCTTGGAATTTGATTCTCAGGGTACAGTCGTCAAGGAAGTTGCAAGGGGGTTTTACGAGTAGTGAGAGGCTTTTTTAAATTTAGTGCAAGTTTGTACTTGAAACCCCCTTCGGCCATGTCAAAATCTTTTTAAAACACTTTTCCCAACCCAAAGGGCTGTCCTGTTTCTTTTTTTGTTTTTTTATGGGGGTTTGATTTTTGGGGAAGAATAAATAAAAAAGGAAACCGGTGGATCTGTGTGTTCTGAAAGTAAAACGGGCCCAAACAAAAAAATAAAAATTGGTTTTCGGGTACGCAAGGCGAGGGTTTTATGTTTTTTTTCAAAGAGTTTTCCTAAATTTTCGAGGAGGCGGAAGGGCGATAGTTTTTTGGGGTCAGAGTGGTCTTTTTTTGGGTTTTGGGAAAAGGAGGATAGCAGAAGGCGCTTTAAAAGGGGGAAAGGGGGAAGAAATCCAGAGGAAAGGGGAGGATTAAAGGGGGTTTTGTGTAGGCAAAAATTTAAAAGGTCAAAAAGGAGTTTCAGGAAAAATATGGAAAGATAAGATAAGATAAAATTTGGGTTCGGAATTTTTAACCCCCGATTTTTAGCCCCCTGGAATAACCCAAGAAAGTCAGTGCGTTTTCGGGGACTGAAACTTATTTCCCTTTGGGGTCCTTAATCTTGCCCCCCCAGGATGCAAAACCCACACCATTCGCCCTAACACCCGGTCCTATTTGCTGCAGGGAACGGGAAACAATAGGTGAAAGGAAACGTTGGGAAATTTTCCCCCACCCGCCGGAAATCAAACCCCCGGGCCCCCCCCGGGTTGTAAAGGGCGAAAGTTTTTAAGCCACCAGACCCCCGGGGCCAGACCCCCACCAGGGGCCCTTGGGTAAGGGTGTCGAGGAATTTTTAAGGGCTGTGTGTAAAAAAGGAGTGTCAAGTTCTTCGGAGGAGGAAGAATTTCCAGAGGGATTTGGCTGTCGGTTTTTGTTTCGGGGTTTTGGGGTGTAGCGTTCCAGTTTTCCCTTTTTTCTGAATGTTTTTGGGAAAAGGGGTTAGGATTGGGGGGGGTGGGGGGAAAAATTTTCTCCTAGATGTTTTGGAAATTTTTTAAGAAGCACCTGCGGGCTGAGATTTGTTGCTGTTGTGGGGGGGGGGGTGTTGTTTTAAAATTTTTGGGGGGAGGGTGCCTCTGTTTTTTTTTTTGAAAAAATTCCAGAAGGTTTTATGTTTTAAATCCCTGTTTTGTCCGCATGCGTATGAGTTGTGACCTTGTTTGTTATGTCTTGGCCCCTAACTGTGAAAGAATTTTTTTCTGAGGTAATTTGAGATCAAATTCGTACTTGTTTTAAATCGTGTTTTTTTAAAGGGGATTTGGTTTTTGGGAACAGAAATTGTCTTTTTTGTTCTGTTTGGGGTTTTGAATTAAAAACCGGTGTTTGGGGTTTTTTTTGGGTTTTGCGGTTTTGGCTGCTTGTGACTTTTTGCCCCGGATTAGAGCAATTTGAGTGTCAATTTTCAGAAAGGGGTTTGTTTTGTTTTCATAGGTGGGGTTAGTATTATTATGTGTTTTTTTGAAGGTATCCCAGTAAAGCGTTCTTGTGGGAGAAGGAAGGTGGGGCCCGGGAAAAGAAGGGTTGGGGGAAAAAGGTTAAGATGATGGAAGTGATAAAAAACCCGCAACGGGGGCCCGGGTGATATGAAGTACTGAAAGAGAGAGCCGGCCCCTTTTGCCAAAAGATGTCGGGTTTGCCCCGGGCCCCGGGGTGGTTGCAGAAAAAAGTTTAACCCCGGGGCCAAAGGTGAACCGGTGTCCTGGGGTTTTGGGTGAAGCTGAAAACCCCCGGCCACCAAGCTGGCTGCCACTGGGCGATGAAAGGCGGTGTTTTTTGGGCATTCATATCAGCTAGTAGGTACGCTGGTTTTTTGGTGCATTTTAAAAGACAAGGAAAAACGGCATGTTTGAGGGAAAATGTTTGGAAAGCGTAGGTGGTGTAAAAGATGAAGGGTCCAAGGGGAGGTGTGCACTTTCCCACCCCAAGACAGTGTTTGGGGAACAAAAGGGATGGGAGAAATTCAGGCCCTGCGGACCCGACAAGGATTGGGGAATCCCATCGCGGGACATAGGGAGACTGCAGTTTCACATTAAACCCCAATGGCGGCCCCGCTTAGGGGGCCCTGAGGCAGGACCGTTTAGCAAAAAAATCTGGCCTCTCCGGGGTCAAGGAGCTCGGGCCCGTAAGTGTCCAATTGCAAAGCAAAGAACGAAATTGAACTGAATCACCTTAAAAAAATATCAAAGCTTCCCCCAAAACCAAAGGGTGTCGAGGGAGTTTTAAATTTTAAACCCGTGAATGGGGCCATCGTTGGGTTTTTGCTTGCAGGTGCCACAAACCCCCTTCCTGGGTTGGGGGGGAAGAGATGGACCTGCTTTTTTTGTTCTTGGCCCGTAAAACAAAGTTTGGGGCAGGTTTTTGGGGTTTAGTTCATTTCGTTTAAAGGAGGAGTTGGGCCTGGGTGAAGTTTTTTGTGGGGGACGGGAAATGGGCTTTGGGGAAAGCAAAGGAAGTTGGGAAACTTTTTGGGAATGGAGGAAGAAGTGGGAAAGAGGGGGGGGGGGGTAGTAGAAGGGAAATTTTAAAAGGGGTAGGGGGAGGAGGGGGGTTTTGGGGAGGGAGGGGTAATTTTGAAGAGGGGTAGGGGGTGAGGGGGGTTGGTGGGGGGAAGAGTGGAGGGAAGGGGGAGAGAAGGGGGGTGTAGGAAGAGGGGGAATGGAGAGGGTTTTAGGGGTTTAAAAAAGAAACAAGAAGGGGGGATGATTAGAGAAGGGGAAATTGTTACAGACAAGATTAGGTTTTTAAAGGGCATTTGAGTAGTCCCTTAAATTTGGAAGCTTGAGAGAATTAACCCCTCGCAAGTGGGAACAGTGGCGAGTTCAGTTTTTTTTTAGTCCCACTTTGGGTGTAGGGAAAAAGGAGAGGTTTTGTAAGTATGTTGGTGTTTGGTATGTTTTAGAGTAGAAGAGGTAACCAAGCGCGGGGGACCCCCAACATTGGGGGGGGGGGAGGCGGTTTTGGGGGGGGAGGGCGGTTTGGTAAAAGGGGGGGAAAGGTACAAAGGAGGTTGGGGAGGAGGGAGGTTGGGTTCCCCTGGGAGGAGAGAATGTCCCCCTTTTTAGAGGGGGAGGAATTTTTGCAAAATGCAGGTTGACCCCCGCAGTTTGAAAATTTAAGGGACTTGCAATTTTTCCAAAGTGGCCAGTTTGCTGAACATCCCGGGGCAACCTTTTTGTAGATGGGGCAAGTTTTTTGTCGTGGCCCCCATTTTGTAGCATTTAAGAAAATTGTGTGATTTTTGGGAAATTCGGATGAAAAAAGTGTTTTTGGGGGAATTGGGGTGGTCTTGGGGAAGGATTCCTTATTTAAGAGTTTTAAGGGGTCAAGGGGTTGAGCAGCGTATTTTTGAGGTGGAAAAGTTTTTCAGGTTTTGTAAAAATTCCGGCAACAAGACTTTGTTTTTTTTGGGACAATGTTTTTTGATTAAAATCTTCTTTGTCTGGTTCCCTAGGCCTCAGGAGAGAAAATCTCTTTTTTGCATCCTGGGCATTTGGCAAAAAGCTCCGGAGTCCCAAATAAAAAAGTGAAGCCCGCGTTTAGAATTTTTTTCGGTCTCCCTTTAGGTTACGTTTTTTGAAAAATGTCCCTTTAAAACGATTTTAAGCCTAGGGTTTTAAAGACTTTCAGGGTGAGGTGCGCCAGTGATCTGGACAATAAATTTCCCAGGAAGATGTTGGCATATCAGAATTTAAAAGTATTTAAAGGGAAAACGAAAAGGGGGTTTTGGGGGGGGGGGGAAAGGGGTAGAGGCAGGGAGGCCTTTAAAGGCAGAAAGAACGGAGTAGAGGGGAGGGGTTGGCGGTATAGAAGGAGTGGTAAAGGGGGAAAAGGAAATTTGGGAAAGGGAAAGTAAATAGATGGGGGCGGGCAAATCGTGAGAGTACTTTGGTAGGCAAATACGTGTGAAGTAGACACCCGTATTTTCCTGGCTTTTAACTTTTAAAATTTTTTTTTTGGGTCCGTCGCTGGGGACAATACACTGAAAGGGGAGTTACTTAAGGGCACGTATTCCCCCGAAAGGCGGGTTTGGAGGCAACACTGGCGTATTTGCGCAAACCCTTTAACAGCAACAGGGGTGGGAGGGGGGGCTTCCTGCCTTGGGTAAAGGCAACCACCCACGCACCAAAACCGATGGTGAAGACGAAGGGCCAGTAAACCACCACTCGGGGAAGAGAGCCAAAACCCGGGTGTGAGCGGGTTTAGGGGAGCCAACACCATGCTGAAAGACTGCAACTTTACAAAACGGCGAGGGTTTGGAAAACTTTTTACAACCGAAAGGGGAGGCAACACTGGGTGTATAGCGTGTAACTACACGTACAACCCGAGGCGGGGGGGAACCCTTTAGACAGCAAAAAGGGGTGCGGGGGAGGCTTCCTGCCCTTGGATAGGGAGCCAACCCCACCCCACCAAACCTGAAGGGGAAGACGAAGGCCAGAACCACCACTCTGAGGAAAGTCAAATCTCAACAGGGGGGTAATTAGAGAGGCGTTCGATGGGGCCATGTAGCTTTTAAAAAATGGGGATTTGTGCCCAAAATTAACGAACGAACGATAGTACAAGTTAAAATCCCAAATGGGAAACGGGGAAAGGGACAGACAAAATAGTGCTGGAGAGGAGTGTTCTTTGTCGTAAAAAATAGAGCCCGGGGTTTAACCCAAACAGCGAAGGCGGGAAAAGAAAATTAAAAGGGTCTTCTTGGGACTTCCGTGGGGTGACGGGGAGGAAGGGACAGGCAAAAATTGCGCTAGAAAGGATGTAGAATTTGACCATTCTTTAAACCCCAAAGCTAAGGCGAAATGGGGTTTAGAGAATTTACCTTTCACGAAAACAAGGGTTTTTTTGTAAAAAGGGGTTTTGGAAAACCGAATTTAAACACGGAGTAGAAAAAGGGTTTTTTGGCTTGTGGATTTTCGAATTCTTCGTCAAGGAAAAGAGGTTTTCCAGTAGTCTTTTTCGTGTCTCAAATTTTTTTTATCTGTCTGTCACTGAGGCCCTTCCAGTATAGATTCAGGGGGGGCCGGGGTGCTAATTGGGATTGGGGAGATTCGCTTTTTGGCGAAGTTTTTCCCCCTTTTGCCACAAACACCCAGCAAGCCCTTTTTCCCGGACACGCGCAGTTTTTAAAATTTAAATTCTTTTTTAAAAAGCAAGAAGAGGGCTGAATAAGAAATTATCAGAGGAAATATTAGGGAATTTTAGAGGTTAGTTTTGGGGGATTTGGGGGGCTTTTTTCAAAAATTTAAGGCCCCCAAGGGCCTTTCTAGCTATTTCATTTTCTTGAGTGAATTTTCCCCTGTAAGCGAAGAAGGAAGGGCAAGATTTAAAGCCCAAAGGCCCGTTTCCCGATTGTGTATGGGGATGTAAGGCGGGTTTTCACTGTTCGACTCGACAAAGGGAATGGAGGGCGCGTTTCCCGTAGTTAAAAAGTAATGCTGGATTTAACTGAAATTTGGGTTTTGATCCCCATTTTTGTTCCCAAAGGCTATCCCGGCGACCTTTAATTTTTTGTTTTTGGGGTGTTAGTGTATCTACAAATTTGGGATGAGGGGATAAGTTTGTGTAATGTCCCTCTGGATTAAAGGGTAGTGATGGAAATTTTTGGAAAACAGGTGTTGGAATTTTCGTTAATTTTAAAAATGTAAGGGGAGGGGAAAAGGGCAGACCCTGGGGACTCCCACAATTTTTGTCTGGAGTTTCCCCTTTGGGAAATTTTATTTTCATGGTACGGCCCCCTAGGAAGTTTCAAGGGGGATTTTACGAGTTTTGAGAGGCAGGTTTTAAAATTGTGCAGAAATTTTTACCTTTAGGCCCTTCGTGCCAGACAAATGGCCAAAAGCTTTTTAAAAGTCTTTTTCAACCAGGGGGTGTCCTGTTTTCTTTTTTTTGGGGTTTTTTGTGGGTGTAGTCGAAAGATGTTAAAGGGAAACCGGTTTTAACTGTGTGTTCTGAAGCCCAAACCCGGCCAACAAAAGTAGGAGTTTTTTTCCAGGGATCTACGAAAAGGGGATGGTTGAAAGAGTTTTTTCAAAGTTTTTCCCTAAAAGGGGTTTTGAGGGGGGCCCGATAGGGCATAGTTTTTAGGGAAACCCGAGTGGTCTTTTTGGGTTTAAAGGAAAAGGAAGGGTAAACAGTAGCAGCTTTTAAGAGGGGGGAAGTTTTCCCCCAAAGGGAAGGGGGGCATTGAGGAGGTTTTTTGTAGGGGTTTTAAAGATAGATTCCGGGAAAAATTTTTTTGGTAATTTTGGTTTTAGGGCCCCGAGGCACCAGGGCCCCTTGAAGGAAGGGGTCTTAGGAGAAATTTTAATGTCTTTTGTTGGGGAAAGGAGTGCAAGGGTTTTTGGGGGAGGTAAGAAAGCCTAGGGTGAAAGTGGCTTTTTTGTTGTTTCTCCCGGGGTGTGCATTGGGCCAGTTTTCATTTCTGAAAGTGTTTAATAACGGTTTGGGTGGGGTGGGGGGGGGGGGGGGAAAATTTTTTCTCCTTTGATGTGTTTTTAAAATGTTGGGAAACAGCCTCGGGGCTTTAGAATGTTTGGTGTTTTTTGTGGTGTGTTTTTGAAAATTTGGGGGGGGGGATGGGACCTCTGATTTTTTTTGATAAAATTCCAGAAGGGTTAGTGTTTTTTTAAAAACCTGTTTGTCCCGCTTGTTGTAGAGTTTACAAGTGATTGTTGTGGTCCCTTTGGGCCCAGGCTGTGCCAAAAAGTTGTTTCTAAGGAAAATTAAAAACTAATCGGACTTGATTTAAAATTGTGGGGGTTTTAAGGAAAGCGGTTTTTGGTAGCAGAAATTAGTCTTCTTGTTCTGAATGACGGTTTAAGGGAAAACCCAGGGGTAGTTTTTTTTTTGGTACTGGGTGGGTTTGCAACTTTGTAACGTGTCCCGGATGGTAAACAAGTTGAGTTTTCGATTTTTCAGAGGTAAGTTTTTTTTAGTCAAATGTGAAGGGTTTAAAACTGTTAGTTTTTTTGAAAGCTCCCAACACGTTCTTGGGAGGAGAAGGGAAAGGTTGGTTGGGAAAGAAATAGGGTTGGAAAGGGGATGGAAGATGACTGGGGGAAGTGATCAGAGGGCGTAATAGGGCCAATGAGATGTAAATGTTTTAAATAGGGGCTGGGCCCGGTTTTTTCCCGAAGAAGCTGGTTTTTCCCGGCCCGTGTGGTTTTAAAGGTGTTGAAGTCGGGCCGAGATGAAAAAAGGTGTTTATGGTTTTTGTGAAATTGAGTAATTTTGGGGACCAAATAGGTTGTTACTGGTTTTGATGAAAAAGGGGGTGTGTTTGGCAATTTAAAGTCAGCCCAGTTGGATTTTTGTGTTTTGGAGTAGATTGAAGACTTTGGAAGGTCGTGTAAAAAATTTTAGAATAGTGTTTGGGGGAGCATAGGGGTGAAAAAAATAAAGGAACCAAGGGGGGTGTTAAATTTTGACGCAAGACAGTGTTTGGGGAATAAAAGGGGTTGGGGGAAATTCGTGTTTTTTGTTGGATTTTTTCAAGGATGGCAACCCCATCGTGGGGGCATAGCGGGGCTGTAGTGCAGTAAAACCATAATGGCGGGTACTTTTTAGGGCCCTTTAGGCAGGTAATGTTTAGGGAAAACAATATCTGGCCTCTCTGCTTCAAGGAGCTCGGCCATTTGGGGCTAAAAGTACAGTAAAAACTTCTTTGAACTTAAAACACTTTTAAAAATATTTAATGGGTTTTATCATAGCAAAGTTAATGTTTGGGGAAGGGGGCTTGGATGAATCCCGTGATGTGGGTCCAACCTGGGTTTTGGGGTTTTAGGGGAAAGGGGCCCCTTTCCTGGAGGGGGAAGGGAAGATGGGTCTGTTTTTTTGTTCTTTTTGGCGTCTGTCGAAGTTGGGGGAGGTTTAAAGGTTTTAGTGGGATTTTTTCTGGAGGAGGGGGAAATTGGGCCTTGGGTGAAGTTTTTTGGGGGGGAGATTGGGCGAAGGTAGAGGCAGAGGAAGTGGAAGCTTTGGGAGGGATGGAGGGCTATGGGAAGGGGTGAGGAATGGAACCTTTTGGGTTTGGGGGTGAGGAAATGGGTAAGGAAATAGTGGGGGGGGTTGGGCCCTATCAGGAGAAGTAGGGGTTTTTGGGGGGGAGGGGGAGTAGTAGTGAAAGGGTAAAGGGGGGGGAGGAAGGCGGGGGGGTGTAGGAATGGGGTGGGGGAGAGGGGGGAGGGAGAAAGGGGTATGGGGGTTTTAAAAAGAAGCAGGGAAAGGGGGATAAATTAAAAAAGGGAAGATTGTTTTGGGAGACAAATTAGGTTAAGGGGGCCTTTTTGTAGTTCCCGATTGGGGAAAACTTGAGAATTAAACCCTCCCCCGGTGGGCAGAGTGGCAAATTGGCATTTTGTTTTTTAATCTAAATTTTAGGGTTTTGAAGGGGAAGTGCTTGGGATTCCGTGGTTTTTTGGGTTTTAAAAAGTGTAAGTAGGGGGAGGGGGAAACCCAAATGCCCTTGGGGTAACCCAGCACGGGGGGGAGGGAGGAGGAAAAGGTAGGGGGGGGAGGGGCAGGGGAAGGGGGTTGGGGGGAAGGGGGTTTGGGTACTTTTTGGGGGGTGGAGAGAAAGTCTTTTCTAGAAAGGGCAGGAAAAATTTGCAAATGCAGGGTGACCCCCGCAGTTGAACATTTAAGGGGGGGGTTTTCAATGTTCCAAAAGTGGCCAGTTTGGGTGAAAAAAACGGAGCAGATTTGTGTGGGGAAATGCAAGAGTTTTTCCCTGGGGCCAAATTTTTTAAAAATTTTAGACATTGTTTTGAAAGGGGTGAAAGTTTGGGGTGGGAAAAGAGTGTTTGGGGGAATGCGGATCGTCTTGGGGAAATTCCTTGTTAAAAGTAAGGGGCCCGAAAATTTGAACGCGGAAATTTTGGGGTGGGGTTAAAAAAGTTTTTCAAGGGCTGTAAAATCGTCCCCAAAAGAGACTTTGGGTTTTTAAAAAATAAGTCTTGGATTAAGTCTTCTTTGCCCGTGTTTATAGGCATTCCCGGGGAGAAAAGAAACGTGTTTTTTCGAAACACTTGGGATTTGGTCGGTGCTCAGGAGTCAAAAATATTTAAGCCTGCTTTTTAGAATTTTTTTCTGGTTTTCGGGGGGGGGTTTACGTTTTCCCAAAGAATGTCTGTGAAGAAGAGTTTGAAGCCCGATTTGGTTTTAAAAAACTTTCAGGGTGAGGTGCGCCCCCGGAATTTTGGTACAATAAATTTCCAGGACAGAAAAATTTGGGATGATCAGATTTAGAGATTTTAGGAAAAAAGAAATAATTTGGGGTTTGGAAAGGTAGAGGGAGGGTTTGGCCTTAAAAGGGAGGAAGAACATAGTAGAAAACCGGTTTTGGGGGGGGTTTGAGGAGGAATGGGGAAAGGGGGGGGGAAGTGGGGAAGGGATTGAAGGCATCGAAAAATTTTAAATTTTTGGGCCAAAAACTGTGAGAATAATTTTGGTTTGGCAAGTACGTGTGAAAAGACCCACGTACTTTCCCGGGTAAAACTTAAAAATTTTCTTTTTTGGAGTTCGTCACTGGAGCACAGACACGAGGAGGTGCTGTACTTGATGGAGCACGAAAGCCCCGAACGGGGGAGGAAAAAGGGAACACTGGGGTGTATGCGGCAGACCACATGCCCGGGTGAGCGTGGGAACCCTTTAACCCGCAACCCGGGGTGCAAAAGGGGGGCTTCCTGCCCCCTTTGGTTTGGGAGCCACCGACCACCAAACCTGCTGGGCTAGACGAAGTCCATAACCACCACGGAAGAAAGGCAAACTTTGTGGTGAGGGGTGAGGAGAGCCCCAAAACTACTGTTTTGCGGTGAATTTCACATACGGGTGAGGCGTGGAGACTTCAAAACCGCGGCAAAGGGGAGGCAACACTGGCTGTATGGCGTGGGAGACACACGTACAGTCTGAGGGGGTGGAGACTTCAGACAGCAAAACCCCGATTTTTAAGGGGGGCGGATTCCTGCCCTTTTGGGGCGGCAGCCCCCCGACCCCACCCCTCCTGATGGTGGGAAAACAAGGTCCCCGTAACCACCACCTGAAAGGGAAAATCCCCTCTCAACACGGGGGAATTAGAGTGGCGAGGGTCGATGGTCGATGTAGCTGTGGAAAAAATGGGAATAATGACGAAAGGGGAGAAGGAGGGAGGGATATATAGGCCAGCAAACAGGGAAAGGGGCAAGAAGGTTTGGTTGGGGGTGTTTTTTAGTTTGTGGAGGAAGGGTAGTATGGTGGGGTAGTAACGGTAGTGGTGGAGTCGGTCGAGTACAAAAAAAAGAACACTGTCCTTTTTCCTGACGAACCTTAAACCCAAACCCAACCTCCTTTTTGTTTTTGTAAAATTTTGTAAATGGTGCAAAAATCTGACCCCAACGTTTGTCGAAAGCTCCCCCTGGTCTATGTCGAGTTATTTGTGTATCCCAAAACCGGGGTAACATACGAGTCAATCGTTTCAAATGATGTAAGTTTCTCAGGCCAGGGATGTTTTCGATTATCTTTAAAATTTTAAATTAAATTTTCAAAATGGGATCATTTAAATTTTTTTTAGATTTCCTTCGAGGATTAAAAAAGAAATAATTTTTTCCCAAAAACCCTTGGTCGGACAAAATGTTTAGAATGTTTTTAAGAAGTGTCCAAAGTAATAAAAAAAATTGGGCCCTTTTGGGAAGTAACCCCAAAAAAAAAAAAAAAAGAAAAACAGAAAAACCAAGTTTTGTGTTTTTTTTTTTTTTTAAAAAAATTAAAAAAAAAATTTTCTTTTATACAATCAAAGTCCACGAGGGCCAAAAAGATTTTTGTTTAAGCGTTTTTTTTTTCACATCGGCCAAAAATGGGAAATAAATTAAAAAATACCTATAAACCAATAATCATGACAAAAAAAAACACTTTGGGGAGGCTTACAAGTGAGAAAAAACTGCAAGTCTATAAACCGAATGAAAAGCAAAAGGTAACGGGGGGTTTAATTCTAAGAAAATCAAAAACGGGATTTGGGGAAAAAAAAAAAAAAATCTAAAAAAAATTTTTTGGGGTAAACTCAAAAAAAGTTAAAGCAATTTTCTTTAGGGAAATTTTTTTTAAGTATTTTAACGAGATAAAACAAAAAATTGTAAGAAAAATATTCAAACATATCACAAAAAAGACTGTTTTGGAGTTGAAAATGGGGTTTTCCCCCCCCCCCGCATCGTGTGGGAGCCCCAAAAAATAATTGTTTAAAAAATTTTGGGGAGATAAAAGAATCCCATTGTGCTCCAGATTGTCCCTTGTAATACCCGAGAAATTGCTTTTTAAAAAAAAAAAAAAAAAAAGAAAAATCACAAAGCCAATAAAAAATGTGACACCAAAAAACTAAGTAAAACGAATAACACAATTTAACAATGTAAAAGCAGTTAAAAAACCCAAATAACACGAGTAAAAAAAGTTTACAATTTTAAACAAGTAAAAAAAATAACATAATTGTAACAAGAACAAAAAATATCAAATGTAACACAAGTAACACAAGCAACACAACACCAATAACACAAGTAATACAATTTAAAACGATTAAAAACCAAAAATCAAGAGGAACCCCCGTAACTCAAAACAATAAAAAAAAAGAAGAATAATCTTAGAAAATCAATTTAGGGAATTTCCCCTTTAATACCTACTTTTGGGGAAAAATTAGTAACCTGGTTTCCCCCGCAGCCAAATTTTCCCCCGTCTGAAATCAAATCATAAGCTATTTATGGGCCCCCAATTATCCAACTGGCCCCTTTTGACGCAAACATTTCTTTCCCCCCTTAACCCCCGTTTTTTGAGCCACAAAGCTATTCTGGTCACAAACCTTTCAAATTGCAAGTTCCCTTTCACCTCTAGGAAAAAAAGCGTAGAATTAGGGGGGATATGATTGGGTGTATAAATGGAAAACAGGGAATTTAAAAAGGGGGTGTAAAAACGGGCTAAAAATGTCTAATTTTTATTATTAAAAATCAAGGGGGGGGAAGGGTAAACCCCGAAGATTAAACAGCGACCCGGGGGGCGGATGTGGGAAGGGCATTCAGGCTTAAATTTTGGGGAAAATGAGCACAGATCCAATTCCCCAAAACAAAGCCCCTCACCAACATCAAGGAAACCTTCCTTTAGGGGTAAAAAATGCCAACCTAGACAGGACTCGCAGCAAGTGGTTTTAAAACCGGAAAAAAAAACAAAAATTTAGGAAGGAAATAGGAAAAACTGGTTTTGGTAATAGAAATTGTGGGGAAATGGAGCAAAATTCCAGATTAAACCCTTTTAGAATCTAAAACGTTGCGTAGTTTTAAAAAAAAGGGTTTAAAAAAATACATGAGTTTTGGTGTGGGTGGGGGTGTTGGGGCCTTTCCCAGCCCGGGGCAAATGGTCAGATTCCGTGCCCTTAAATGGAAAGGGCCTGACTGGGTAGGGTAATTTGGGCCCAAGGGCCGGGGGTGAATGTACCGCCCCGCATGGGGCCCGAAAGGGCTGGTGCAGAAATCGTTTGGGTTTAAATTTTTTAAAAACCTTTATATTCTATTTGAGCGAACAGCCAAGCAAAATTGAAAATTCCTGAACTGTCCCAAATTTTTTTTCGGGCGACCCCGCCTTTCACATCCAGTTTCACGTCAGTCAAAAATTTTGGGTTTTGGGGGAAGAGTCTTTTGCAATTTAAATTTAATTTAAAAATTTTTTTTTTTTTAAAAATTTTTTTTTTAAATTTTTTAATTTTTTTTTAAAAGGGTAAAAAGAATTTTTCTTTTGTTCCCCCGACTTTTAATTTAAACCGCAATTTTTTTCACTTTGGGCAGTTAAGGGGGAAAAGAATCGTTTTTTTCACTTCCCGAAGTTTTAAAAAACACCACCGTTTTTAATAACCCTTTACGCAATGGCCCGAGTTTTTACGACTCACTCCCTTGGGGTTTCAGCCCCCCCTTCCGTGGTTTTTTTTCACTCTTTCCCAAAATTTGGTTTTTTCATCTTCCCCTTTTAAATTTAAAATTGGAAAACTCTAAAAAGCCAAAACATTCCCTTTTTTTTTTTTCCCTCTTTTCAAGGGTTTTCCCTTTTCCTTTTTTCCCCTTCCCCAGTTCCTTCCGGCTCTTCCTTTGCCGTACACCCGGGGAAAGAAAACACAGGGCTCACGAAATACGATTTGCACACAAACCACGGAACAAGTGATGTTTGAACACCTATAGCGACTCACTTTGCAAACGGTTTAAACCCAAACCCCTTCATTGTTTAATAAACAAGGTGAAAAAAGTAAATTATCTGGGTTCCCCGGCCCCCCGTCATCACAACAAAACGACAGAAAGACCCCACCCCCCCAAACCCTTTTTAACTGGTTTCTTGAAAACAGGGGACCATCCCCATGAAAAACCCTTTCTAACATAGGCAAGTTTTTTTAATGGCAGAAAAGCCCATCGTAGGGAAAACCCACGTCTTTTGACAGCTAGAAAACCCTAACCACTTGAAACCAAAGAAACAAAAGGGCGTCTTTGGGCCCAGAAACCCCCCCCCGCACTAATACCAAAAAGCGTGATTTGGGTTTTAAAAATTTTCACGAACCCACCATCTGAAACATCACAAAAAAAGGGTAAACAGATTCAGGAATAAGGTACAAGAAAGTAAAAGGAAAAAAAAACGAAGTTTTTCAGAGGGCCCAAACAATTTTAGTTGGGGTTTCCCCCCCGGGTTCCCGTCCTTCATAAATTTGTATTTGTTTTGGGATTTAAATCATTTAATGACTCAGGGGTTTTTTATTGATACCGGTTTTTCCCGACTTTATCCGGAGGTTTAAAAAGAACAGTGCCTGGACCCCTAAAATGAGGGGTTTTGGGGGTTTTCTCTTTAGAATGACATCTGAACTGTCGTAAAACTGCAAGGGCCCTTTTGGGAAGAGTGAAAAGTGTGAACGGAATTTGGGGGGAAAGGGTTTTTTTTTTTGGATTTACGCTTTTCCCCGTGAGAAACGGGCAGTGTTAAAAAAAAAAAGTGTTAAAATAAAACAAAGAAAGTAACGTCCCTAAAATAATGGAAAAGGAGTGAAAGATTTATTAAAATTTTACATGAAAAAAAGGCAACCCGTAAGGTAATTTGGGTTTTATCCATGCAAGGTGAAAAAAGTTTAAAAACCCCAGCACAGGGCCCCTTTTAACAGCAATTTTTAAAAAATATATTAGAGTTCCTAAAATTTTAAAATCAAAAAAATGCCCAACTTTTTGGGGCATACAAGAC
>NW_026506792.1:0-10000 GCF_026875155.1 Cherax quadricarinatus
CTAGTCACGAGGGAGCATTCACCAAATTCAACTCAATAAAAAAAACCCTAAAGTGGGACCAAGAAAAACCAGTTCAACCGATATAATTTAAAGAATAACTAAGCAACACGCCCCAACTTATGCCTAGAACAGATTAACTCCGGTGCACTCGATGTATGCACAAGGCTTATTCCTCTAAGAAAAAGGAGGAGTAGATGTAAAATAGAAAGAGACAGGCGCTCCCTTTACAGGCGACGGAAAAGAATAACAGAGCGGCTAAAAGAGGTCAATATATCTGAAATGCGTAGGGAGACACTGGTCAGAGAAATAGCAAGCAATCGAACTTAAGCTAAAAGAATCCTTTAGGAGTCAGGAATCGCGGGAAGAACTAAAAGCCATAAATGAAATCGAAAGAAACCCAAAGTAGTTCTTCTCCTATGCCAAGTCAAAATCGAGAACAACGTCCAGTATTGGGCCCCTACTTAAACAAGATGGGTCCTACACAGATGACAGCAAGGAAATGAGTGAGCTACTCAAGTCCCAATATGACTCAGTTTTTAGCAAGCCGCTAACCAGACTGAGAGTCGAAGATCAAAATGAATTTTTTATGAGAGAGCCACAAAATTTGATTAACACAAGCCTATCCGATGTTATCCTGACGCCAAATGACTTCGAACAGGCGATAAATGACATGCCCATGCACTCTGCCCCAGGGCCAGACTCATGGAACTCTGTGTTCATCAAGAACTGCAAGAAGCCCCATCACGAGCCTTTTCCATCCTATGGAGAGGGAGCATGGACACTGGGGTCGTCCCACAGTTACTAAAAACAACAGACATAGCCCCACTCTACAAAGGGGGCAGTAAAGCAACAGCAAAGAATACAGACCAATAGCACTAACATCCCATATCATAAAAATCTTTGAAAGGGTCCTAAGAAGCAAGATCACCACCCATCTAGAAACCCATCAGTTACACAACCCAGGGCAACATGGGTTTAGAACAGGTCGCTCCTGTCTGTCTCAACTATTGGATCACTACGACAAGGTCCTAAATGCACTAGAAGACAAAAAGGTTGCAGATGTAATATATACAGACTTTGCAAAAGCCTTCGACAAGTGTGACCATGGCGTAATAGCGCACAAAATGCGTGCTAAAGGAATAACAGGAAAAGTCGGTCGATGGATCTATAATTTCCTCACTAACAGAACACAGAGAGTAGTCGTCAACAGAGTAAAGTCCGAGGCAGCTACGGTGAAAAGCTCTGTTCCACAAGGCACAGTACTCGCTCCCATCTTGTTCCTCATCCTCATATCCGACATAGACAAGGATGTCAGCCACAGCACCGTGTCTTCCTTTGCAGATGACACCCGAATCTGCATGACAGTGTCTTCCATTGCAGACACTGCAAGGCTCCAGGCGGACATCAACCAAATCTTTCAGTGGGCTGTAGAAAACAATATGAAGTTCAACGATGAGAAATTTCAATTACTCAGATATGGTAAACATGAGGAAATTAAATCTTCATCAGAGTACAAAACAAATTCTGGCCACAAAATAGAGCGAAACACCAACGTCAAAGACCTGGGAGTGATCATGTCGGAGGATCTCACCTTCAAGGACCATAACATTGTATCAATCGCATCTGCTAGAAAAATGACAGGATGGATAATGAGAACCTTCAAAACTAGGGAGGCCAAGCCCATGATGACACTCTTCAGGTCACTTGTTCTATCTAGGCTGGAATATTGCTGCACACTAACAGCACCTTTCAAGGCAGGTGAAATTGCCGACCTAGAAAATGTACAGAGAACTTTCACGGCGCGCATAACGGAGATAAAACACCTCAATTACTGGGAGCGCTTGAGGTTCCTAAACCTGTATTCCCTGGAACGCAGGAGGGAGAGATACATGATTATATACACCTGGAAAATCCTAGAGGGACTAGTACCGAACTTGCACACGAAAATCACTCACTACGAAAGCAAAAGACTTGGCAGACGATGCACCATCCCCCCAATGAAAAGCAGGGGTGTCACTAGCACGTTAAGAGACCATACAATAAGTGTCAGGGGCCCGAGACTGTTCAACTGCCTCCCAGCACACATAAGGGGGATTACCAACAGACCCCTGGCAGTCTTCAAGCTGGCACTGGACAAGCACCTAAAGTCAGTTCCTGATCAGCCGGGCTGTGGCTCGTACGTTGGTTTGCGTGCAGCCAGCAGCAACAGCCTGGTTGATCAGGCTCTGATCCACCAGGAGGCCTGGTCACAGACCGGGCCGCGGGGGCGTTGACCCCCGGAACTCTCTCCAGGTAAACTCCAGGTAATGATTTTTATGAGATAGGATGTTAGTGCTATCAGTCTGTAGTTCTTTGCAATTGTTTTACTGGCACCTTTGTAGAGTGGGGCTATGTCTGTTGTTTTCAATGAGTGTAGGATGACTCCTGTGTCCATGCTCCCTCTCCATTTCTAGAATGCTGAAGGCATGTGACACGGACTTCTTGCAGTTCTTGATGAACACGGAGTTCCATGAGTCTGAACCTGCGGTAGAGTGCATGGGCATGTCATTTATTGCCTTTTCAAAGTCTTTTGGTGTTAGGATAATATCAGAGATTTTTTAGATGACCACATTCTGGGTTTCGGTCATAAAGAATTCATTTAGATTGTTGACCCTTAGTCTGGGTAACGGCTCGCTGAACACTGAGTCGTATTGGGACTTTAGTATCTTACTCATTTCTTGGAGTAAGAGGCCCAATACTAGAAGTTGTTTTATCCTTAGATTTGGCATAAGAAAAAAAGTTTTTTTTTTTTCAATTTCCTTTATGGCTCTTAGTTCTTCCTGAGATTCTTCCTGGGAAATAGTGGTAGCGGCACAAGAGACAGAAAGGGAAGTGAAGCAAGTTAAAAGTAGTAGTAGTAGTAGTAGTAGTAGTAGTAGTAGTAGTAGTAGTTGTTGTTGTTATAGTAGTAGTAGATTAGTAATCGAAGTAAAAGTTAAATCTAAGGATAAGAAAAAGCAGCCTTGTAAGAGAGTTAATGGCTGACGAGAGTGCAACCAAACACTCAGAGATGGGGGAAGGAAACTGAAGGACAGAATACACCTAGACAGAGGTAAAGAAGACATTGAAAATATCGGAAAGGAGAAGAGGTAGGTAGAAGAAAGGAAAAAAGATCAAATCAAGTCACGAGTGTTCTGAAATCTACAGCATTTGGCAATGCCGTCTTGTTGAAGCATCCCTAATACACACCTTTCCTAATATGAATCGTAGTCCTGGATTTGTCACTGTAGATGCCTTCCTCTCTCATTACATTTTCAAATGCTCCAAACGTTAGAACACTTGTGACTTCACCTTATCTTTTCTACTCCTCTCCCTACCTCATCACGATTTCTGTATTTTCTTTGTCCCCTTTATTCTGCCCAGGTGTGTTTTGTCCTTCAGATTTTTTCACTGGTTTTTTTGGTCCACCCTCGTGCCTTTTAGTTCTCCTCCCATGTACTACTAAAAACTACTACAAAACTACTACAAAAATTATTATTATTATTTATTTATTATTTTTTATTTTTAATACCACATTATCTCTCCAAATTTCCTCTTCTTTCTTCCTCTTTTTTCCCGTACTTGTCCTCCCTCCTAATATATACGGGCTCCTTTTATTTCGTGTGTTATTGTGTTTGCATTTTGGTTTATGCCCCTTATTCTTTTGATATAAGGTTCTCCCAAAATGTTCTAGTGTGGGTATTTTTTTACTTAATGGCCTAATCTGTCTAGGTAATACTTACATCATGACGATCATCCTCAGGTCTCTAAAACCCTTTTCCCCAAACCCCTCTTCCAGGTTTTTTAAACTACTACTAAAAAATATAACGTTTTCTAAATAGATATGTACAAATATCTTTACAGTACTACATATTCAAAACATAAGCCTCACCCCCCTTAGCTGTTCTTCAAAGACAGCCCCAGGGGTGGATCTGGACAAATTGCCCCTTTCCTTTTTTTGGAAAAAATTCTGGGCAACCAATTTTGAAACACGGGTCCCCCGGGGGAGGTCCACAAAAAAGAAAAAGCCCCCCCCCTTGGGGCAACTTAACCAAAAAAGAAAGGCCAAGGGGAAACTCCAGTTAAGTCCACCAAAAAAGAAAAAAAAAGAAAGGGGGAAGACCTTTTGCAAGCTCCCCCCAAAAACCCAAAAAAAAACAAAGTGTTGCCAAACAATCTCTTTTTACCCGTTCTAAACCCCTTTTTCTGTTCAAAAGAAAACAACTTTTAAATTTTCTTGTTTTAATTTTGTTTGTCTATATAAAACCTATTATTTTGGGAAAAAACGGGTTGACTAACTGCTTACAGCCAAAAGGGTGATCTCCCCTTATACATTTAGACTAAGTCCCCATCAATTAAATAAAATATTTTTCCGATAACTTTATTTATATACTCAATGTTTTTGGGGTCCCATAGTCCCATAACAGTGAAACCCAAAGGTCCATCATAAGCTTTTTTTTCCTATGTGGGGTTTTTTGTGTATTTTCCCAGTCACGGAATTTGGGCCCATTTTTTTTTTTGCTTTTAGCTGTCTTTCCCCTTTTTGTTTCCCCGCCTTCCTTGCCCTTTTCATAAAAAGTATTGCTACTTTTCATAAAAATACGTTTTTGGGATCAACGTTTATTTTCTGACTGTGCTTTTACTTTGACTAAAACAAGTTGTTTCCCGCACCTTTACAACAAAAACATCGACTCTTTCCTAGCTTTCAAACCCGCGGGGGTGTCACCATCATGTTATTCAAATTTGTGAAACTTACTTCTTGCTACTTACGTGTCTCCTAAAATTCCACTATTTATATGTGTGCAGAAGCAAAAGATACAAAAGTTCATTGTTAAGTACATTCCCCCCCCTTTCCTTTCTCACGGTTCCAGGTGATGGGTTGCAACCTTTTGGGGTTGCTACTGAAAAAGGGCATCACCTTTCTATGAACCCCAAGGGGCTAATCTCTCCCGTTCATTTCTTTCCTTTAAAAAAAAAGGGGAGTCAGTCCTTGGATTTTACTTTTTCTTTGAAGTCCCCTTCAGGATCTGAAAATTTTGTTCAATATTTTTCAGTCCAACTGCATAGTTGGGTCAATAAACCCAATGAAAATAGCTAGATCTGATGACTTTAAATGTCATTTTTTTTCATTATTAAACCAACGGAGCTCGTAGCCTCTTAAGCTTTTTCGTCTCATATACCCCAAAAGGGTTCCCCCTCCTTTTTTAAAAACTACCGTTATCCCCCTTTTCATAACCCAGATACTGTCGCTATAAAAACTCTCGTTACACCATCTTTTTTTATAGGTAGTATGTAAGTGTTAGAACGTTTGGTTAACAAATTTTTGGGTAGGGTCCCTGGTATTATCGGCCTTAATCCCTGGGATACCCGTTCCAATATTTTCCGGTAAAAATCTGCCCGATTTTTGTAGTCTTCATTATCCCGAGAATTAGGTTAAAATTGGCGCTACGAATCAGGCCTAACCCACCCCTTGGGGCCCCCTAGGAATTTTACAGCTTTTTTCGGGGATTTTTTTCAAAAAGGGCGTTTCTGCGTCAGGTAAAACTTTTTCCCTTCGCCCAGAATAAAGAAGCCATTTCTTGACGTTGCCATGTTATCCATCTGATATTTGGTCGTTTCTTCTGTGATGTTTTGTATAGTTTGTTTTTACCCGAAATGTCCCCCCGGGCGGCCTTTTTTTTTAAAATGTCATTGATTGCCTCCCACCACCACCATTCATGGGTTTTAAATATTTCTTTTGTCAAAACAAAAAAAATTTTTTATCACAGGGCTCTTTTATCCCCTATTGTTTACACCTCAGGGTTCTTTTCCCCTGAAAAGATGCATTAATATCCGGTGTTCTTTTTTTGGTCGCAAATTTGTCCTGAAAGCCCTCATAACCCCCGAAAGTGTTTGTCATTCCCTGCCTAACCTCCTTAAAGCTGCAATCTCTTTTTGAGGGTGATAAACAAACCCCTTTTCGACTTTATTCATCCCTAATCTTAGTAAACTAGACTCCTGTGACAATTTTTTTTTTCAGTTTCCCTTAAATTTTTGAACTTATCTCTCACAAGGTTATATTTGTATCCCCGGGGCTGAGTAAAGAGTCTACTGATGTAGAGAGACGAATACCCTATTTTTTGTAATACGTCGTGTTTATTGCTCCTTTATTCAAACACCATCCGCCCTTTACCTATAAAAAAGTGACGGATATTTGTAGGAAATAGTTTATCGTCGCCCCCTTTTTTTTAAAACTCTTTTTCTTGAAATAAACTCTGTTGGTTCCCCTTTTCATTTACCTCCCCTATATTTTCACCCTTCATTTTAGTTTCCTCCTCTTTTTCCTTTGGGGGTTCCAATAATTCTTGTTTGTTCCTCCGGGCCCTTCGGGAAAAATTACTTGCGCCTAACTTCACTCTCGCTTTTATATTGATCATTTACTCCATTTCCCATGCACTGAAAGGTACACGTGTTTCTGAATCCTCTGATTCAGACCATCCAAGTCTTTTACTAGAAGGGCCATATTTTCACACCCTACTTTAAGTAAGTTCCACCGCAAACGATACAATTCTCAGGTTTGCCTTTTCTTAATAGAGGGCCCGATTCCAAAGTGCTTTCATGCCTTAGAAATTCCCCCCCCCATTCTATCGGTTTCGAATTTAACTTTGGTTTGCAGTTTTCTAGAAAACCCAAGATGTCTTTGGGGTTCCTTTTGGACAACGAGGAAGGAGACCCATCACTTGGTCATTGTTCATGAACTCCCAATTTCCCCAGAGGTTTTTTCCCCGATACTTTTCAGTGATCTCTCGACAACTCTGCAACAGGTTGCAACAATTTGGCTAGTTGAATCACAACAAAGGTTTTCGTCTGACCACTTTAAGTTTCTCCCCATCTTCCCACCAATTCGTTTTGGGAGACAACTTTCTCTATTATGCTTGCCACACACCTCCCCACAGACCATTATGGAAAAATGCCCTAACGTTCTCAAGACAGTCAGATGGGGAGCAGGATTCACCTCTGCTCTCAACCTATTTATTAATGTACTTCCTCAGAAAGTCCGCCTTTTACTTTAAAGGAAACTTACCTATCAACAACTTTTATGCATAGTTTCTCTTTCACTCTAAACCCCCCCCTTTCCCCTAACCTTTGTAGGTGAGATCTCCTTCGACAAGATTAGGTTTGTGAAAATTTCGCCGCGCAATTCAAAAATTGTAAAAATTTTTTTTATATTTTGGGGGGAAAAAAAAACTAAAAAATGTGAAATTCTCCTTATTCTTTTGAAAATTTTTGGGAGTTGTAATGTTTTTGGTTTTTCCCCCGATTGTTTTTTTTTGTTTTGAACAGTTTTTTTTTTTATTTTTTTTTTTTTTATTTTTTTTTTTTTTTAAAAAAAAGGTTTTTTTTTTTTTACCTTTTTTAAAAAGGGATTTTTAAAATTTTTTTTTTTTTTTTTTTCCCCAATAAGAAAAGGGAAACCAAAAGTTTTATGAAAAAGACGGGCAGCAAACAGTAACTAAAACTTGTATCCTTTATATTATGGGAAAGAATTTTTTTTTTTTTTGACAATAAATATGATTGAAATTAAGTTAACTGCAAATGAAATCACTGACCAACGCCGGTTCGAACTTCCCTCCTTTCCCAATACATGTTTTCATAACAAGAAACTAAAAGGTATTGCTGGGGTGTCTCTTTAAGTTAGCCCTTATGGGGGGTTAAAAAGATGTTAGCTATAAATAAGGGGCTCTTAACCCCCTTTAAAGCCCTTGTGAAGGCAAAAAAATTTTTTTTTCTCACCCCCGTAACAAACCCGACAGATTACCAGGTGGGTCCTCTCAGAAAATTAATGAATAAAAAAGAAATTAAATTTACAAAGACAAACACTTTTTTATTTATTAAAGCAAAGATAAAACATTTTAAATAAAAGGGTATCCACTTTTTAAAAAAAATAAAAATGAAAGGGAAAAAAGACATTTGAATTCAACGAATATGACTTAACTGGGGGTCCCCGGGGGAGGTTTTACCCGTCTTTAGAAATTGTAGCCGTTTGATGTGTTGGGGGGGGGGGGCACAGGTGTTGGGACAACCCCCGCGACTGTTCTTCACAGATCTATAGCCTTGAATATCAGTCCAATACAGGGGCGCAGGTTCTTTACCCTCAAAGATGAGGGGGGGGTCCTTACAATTTAATCAGGGAGGGAGTCAAAAGTGAGCCTGGTTTTCAGTCCCCTCCCTTCAACACTTCTCGTTGGGTTTGGGAGGTACCCATCTGTCATTCCAAGCTGGAAAGAGAGCAGGTTACCCACTGCTTAAAAAAATCACCTCCGATAATGTAAATAATTAAAAATAGTGATTTCAAAAAGTCTTAGTGGATTAAAAAGAAAGGACTAAGTTTATTATTTCAAAAGAAGCTTTCAACCAATATCCCCTAGAAGGGGCAAGGCTTTTTCTTACAGTTGTGCGGGAGTGTGATCAAGTATTACGTTTGCCGCACCTTTCGGGGGGGAGAAAAAGGGGGGGGGGGTAGCGGGACTAGACGACCCTACCTTAAAGCAGCCGCAATAAACTACATACATATACTCGCTCGCTACCCCTATCTGTTAACTTTTTCCCCCACACCCCCTTTTATAAAAAAATGGAAAAAATAGCAAATAAAGATCTGAGAAGAGAAGTATCATAGGAGAAAAGAAGAGTGGGGAAAAAATTTAAAAGAAGAGCGAGAGAATTTGGGAATTGAAAAGCCGAAAATAAGGAGAACAAGTGTGTGAGGAGTGGGGAAAATTAGCAAGGGAATGAAAAAAACAGTGAGATTAAAAGGGGAAAAGATAAAATTTAAAGGAAAAAACAAAAAAGCCGGAAATAGCAAAGGCCCCAAAGAAAACAAAAAGGCACAGAGAAAGAGAAGGGGGGAGAGTACTATAGATCGAGAAAAGGGAATGAGCAAGGGAATGTGAACCATGATAAAGAAGAGTGTTAAAAGATAGAACAAGAAGCACTGTTAAAATAGACATTATCCATATGTCAGAAAAAGAGGAAAAGCAAAGACAGAGGAAAAAAGTTTTTAAAAAAAAAAAAAAATACGAAACTGAGAGAGCAAAATGAGAGATCAAAAAAGGAAATGAAAAGAACTGAAAAGAAAAAAAAAAAAAAAAGGGAAAATCGACATAGAGAACGGCAGCGCGAAAGAAACTGGGGAAGAGAAACAAAGGAGCCATGATTTGCGTCATGAATAGTTAGGGTTTAACAATTGTGCCCCCCCCATGACCCCCCCGGCCCCCCCGACCCCATGCCCCTCGGAGTGGAAAAGTGGCAATGATCATCCCTTCACTGCACACTTTCGTATTCATGAATCGTCCGGTTTTTTTTTGCCCCCCAATTATTGCCCATGAAAATTCTCACACTCTAATACATTTTTTTTTAAAAAACAACTATTTTTTTGAAGGTTGGGTTTTGTACCCTTAGAAAATACGAGATAATTACATTGTAAAAAATAACATATTATTAGCAATGTAAATTTTTTTTAAAGTAATTTTATTTTTAAATTTTTTTAATAACAACCGGCCGTTTCCCACCGAGGAAAGGGGGACCCAAAAAGAGAAGAACCACTTTCTCATCATTCACTCCGTCATTCTGCAAAAAGCGGATAAACTACAGTTAAAAAACCGCAAAAAAATCAACACCCTCCTTCAAGGCAGGTTTTTAAATACTTCCCCCCCCCAGATAATTTGCAATAGTTTTCCCCCAAACCCCTTCATAAACACTACTTGACTCTTACTCCAAGAGCATAAATCAAAAACATTCGTTCCCTCCTACTAGCACGCTCCACACGCTTTCTGAAAGCACAAGCCCTTTTTCCACACAAAAAACCCCCATCCAACTTTTCCTAGGGGCACCCCTACCCTCCTTTGTTCCCTTTCTATAATTGCCAACCACCTCTGGATAAATTTAAGAAATTTTGCACCTTCTAATCCCCAAGCCACTGATTCTCTCAATATACACACTGCAC
>NW_026506792.1:17500-25700 GCF_026875155.1 Cherax quadricarinatus
TTTCTTGGCAATGGTTCAGCAATGTTATAGAACCACTAATTAATCTGGTTGAAGTTGTCGGATATAGAAATAAGTGATGATTCCAGGATTCTTCGGTATTGAGTGTTGCCTCAGAGGCGAATAAGTCTTGATTTCTGAAGTTTTATCAAGTGGTTGTGTGAATTACGGTGTTGTACCAGGCATTCCTTGGCGTCAGACCTGCATGCGTATTGGTGTTCTGAAATACGTGTTTGGAGGTCCCTTTGATGTTTTCGCCCACTATAACTTTGTTGCATCATTACAAGGGATTATGTATACCCCTGCAAAGGATGGAGGCTTGTCCTGCTTACTACTGGTGAGTCCCTTGATGTCGTGGTTGTGGAGGTAGATACTTAATGATGTTTTGGCAAAGATGTTGGAAACATGTTTGGCAATGGAGTTGGTGGAAGGACTATGTATCTCTTCTCGGCAGTGTCTTCTCTGGGTGTGTTGAAGATGTTTAATGCTCGGCGAGCATTAAACAAATAAAAAATTTATATATATATATATATATATATATTATATATATATATATATATATATTATATTATATATATATAAATAAATATAATAATATATATAGTTATATATATATATATATATTATGTAATATAAATATATATATATATATATATATATATATATATATAAATATATATATATATAAGTATAATATAAATATATATATATATATATATATATATATATCTATATATATTATATATATATTTATATGTATATATATATATATTATATATATATATATATATATATATATATATAAATATATATATATATGGGGGATATATATATATATAAATTATATATATATATATATAAATATAATATAAAATAATAAATTATATATATATAAATATAATAATATATAAAATATATATATATATATATATTTATATTTATTTATATTATATATCTATATATATATATATATATATATATATATTATATATATCAATATATATTAATATTATATATATATAAATATATATATATATATATTAATAATATATATTATATTATTATATATATATATATATATATATAATACATATACTAATGTACATATATATATATAAAATATCTATATATATATTATAATATATATATACTATATATAAATATTATATATATATGTAAATCTATATACAAATATATATATATATATATATATAATATATATATATATATATATATCAATATATATAATAATATATATATATATATAAATATATATATAAAAATATAAAGATATATATAATATATATATATCAATATATAAAATATAATATAAAATATATATCTATATAATATATAATATATATAATATATAAATATAAAATTAAATTATATATATATTATATATTATAAAAATAATATATAAATATATATATATAAATATAAAATATATAAAATATAATATAAATATATATATTTTATATTCAATAATAAAATAAATATCACTAATAAACATAAATAAAAATAATAATAAAAAAAAAAAATATAACTATCAAACTATACAAAATATATATAAAAATAAATATCTCTATAATATATAAAATCTATATATAAATGTAATCAATATAAATAAATACTAAAAAAATATATATAAATATAACAAATAATAAAAAATAAAATATATATCTAATTATAATAGAAAAAAATATAACATATATATATCTATAATTAAATAAATATATATATAAATAAATACATATAAAATAAAATCTATCTACAAAATATAAAAAATATAATATAAATATATATATAGTATAAAAATCAAAAACAAAACTAACTATAATAAATATTATTATATAAACAAATAAAAATTAAAGTAAAAATCTTATATATAAAACTATATATAACAATCTAAAAAAAAGGTATAACTAAAATAACAATATAAATATAAATAAAAAAAAATATATATATATATATATAAAAAGTATATATAAATAAAAATCAACAAGGTCGGGCCGTCTCCCCCGAGGCAGGGTGACCCAAAAAAAGAAAGAAAATTCCAATCCCCAAAAAGAAAATCCTTTCATCATCATTCCAACACTTTCCCCACATACTCGCACATTATCACTGTTTTGCAGAGGTGCCTCAGAATACAAACAGTCTGAAGCATACACATAAAAAGATACACAACATAACCCTCCAAACTGCCAATATCTCAACCCCTCCTTTAAAGTGCAGGCATTGTACTTCCCATTACCAGGACTCAAGTCCGACTATATGAAAAAAAAACCGGTTTCCCTAAAATCCCTTCACTAAATATTATCCTGCTCACACTCCAACAGATCGTCAGGCCCCAAAAGTACCATTTCGTCTCCATTCACTCCTATCTAACACGCTCACGCACGCTTGCGGGAAGTCCAAGCCCCTTACCCACAAAACCTCCTTTTACCCCCCTCTCCAACCCTTTCGAGGACGACCCCTACCCCCCCTTTCCCTTCCCCTATAGATTTTATATGCCTTTCCATGTCATTTCTACTTTGATCCATTCTCTCTAAATGGACCAAACCACCTCAACAACCCCTCTTCTGCCCTCTGACTAATACTTTTTTAACTCCACACTTTCCCCCTAATTTCCACACTCGAATTTCTGCATAATATTTACACCACACATTGCCCTTAAACAGGACATTCCACTGCCTCCAACCGTTTCCTCGCTGTGCATTTACCACCCAAGGGTTCACACCCAATAAGAGTGTTGGTACTACTATACTTTCATACATTCCCTTCTTTGCCTCCATAGAATAACGTTTTTTGACTCCAAAATACCTCAACGCAACCACTCACCTTTTTTCCCTCATCAATTCTATGATTAACCTCATCCTTCATAAATCCATCCGCCGACACGTCAACTCCCAAGTATCTGAAAACATTCACTTCTTCCATACTCCTCCTCCCCAATTTGATATCCAATTTTTTTTATCTAAATCATTTGACACCCTCATCACCTTACTCTTTTCTATGTTCACTTTCAACTTTCTACCTTTACACACTTTCCCAAACTCATCCACAAAACCTTTGCAATTTTTCTTTAGAATCTCCAAAAGGGCACAGTATCATCAGCAAAAAGTATCTGTGTGAATTCCCATTTTGAATTTGATTCCCCTAATTTATCCCACCCTCTCCCAAACACCCTGCATTTACTTCCTTTACAACCCCATCTATAAATATATTAAACAACCATGGTGACATTACACATCCCTGTCTAAGACCTACTTTTACCGGGAAGTAGTCCCCCTCTCTTCTACCCCACCCTAACCTGAGCCTCACTATCCTCATAAAAAACTTTTTACAGCATTTAATAACTTACCCCTTTTTCCTATACTGCAACATCTGCCACATTGCCCCTCTATCCACTCTATCATATGCCTTTTCTAAATCCATAAATGCAATAAAAATTTCCCCTATCTTTATCAAAATACTGTTCACATATATGCTTTCAATGTAAAACACCTGATCTACACATCCCTACCCACTCTAAAACCTCCTTGTCATCCGCAATCCTACATTCTTTTCTTACCTCTAATTCTTTCAATTATAACCCTACCGTACACTTTTCCTGGTATACTCAGTAAGCTTATTCCTCTATAATTTTTACAGTCTCTTTTGTCCCCTTTCCCTTTATATAAAAAGGGGCTATACATGCTCCTCTGCCAATCCCTAGGTACCTTCCCCTCTTTCATACATTTATTAAACAAAAGTACCAACCACTCCAAACACTATATCCCCCCCTGCTTTTAACATTTCTGTCATGATCCCATCAGTTCCAGCTGCTTTACCCCCTTTCATTTTACGTAAAGCCTCACGTACCTCCCCCACACTTACATTCTGCTCTTCTTCACTCTAAAAGATGGTATACCTCCCTGACCAGTGCATGAAATTACTGCCTCTGTTTCTTCCTTAACATTTAAAAGTTCCTCAAAATATTCTCGCCATCTACCCAATACCTCCATCTCCCCATCTACTAACTCCCCTACTCTGTTTTTAACTGACAAATCCATATTTTCCCTAGGCTTTCTTAACTTGTTTAACTCACTCCAAAATTTTTTCTTATTTTCATTAAATTTCTTGACAGTGCCTCTCCCACTCTATCATCTGCTCTCCTTTTGCACTCTCTCACCACTCTCTTTACCTTTCTTTTACTCTCCATATACTCTGCTCTTCTTATAACACTTCTGCTTTGTAAAAACCTCTCATAAGCTACCTTTTCTCTTTTATTCACACCCTTTACTTCATCATTCCACCAATCACTCTCCTCTTTCCCTGCCCCCACCCTCCTATAACCACAACTTCTGCCCCCATTCTAATACTGCATTTTTTAAACTATTCCAACCCTCTTCAACCCCCCTCTACTCATCTTTGCACTAGCCCACCTTTCTGCCAATAGTCGCTTATATCTCACCCGAACTTCCTCCTCCCTTAGTTTATACACTTTTCACCTCCCTCTTACTTGTTGTTGCCACCTTCCTCTTTTCCCATCTACCTCTTACTCTAACGTAGCTACAACTAAATAATGATCCGATATATCAGTTGCCCCTCTATAAACATGTACATCCTGGAGCCTACCATCAACCTTTTATCCACCAATACATAATCTAATAAATACTTTCATTACGTGCTACATCATACCTTGTATATTATTTATCCTCTTTTTCATAAAATATGTATTACTTATTACCAAATTTCTTTCTACACGTAGCTCAATTAAAGGCTCCCCATTTACATTTACCCCTGGCACCCCAAATTTACCTACTACTCCCTCCATAACATTTTTTACCCACTTTAGCATTGAAATCCCCAACCACCATTACTCTCACACTTGATTCAAAAACTCCCCCACGCATTCACTCAACATTTCCCAAAATCTCTCTCCTCCTTACACTTCTCTCTTCTCCAGGTGCATACACGCTTATTATAACCCACTTTTCACATCCAATCTTTATTTTACTCCACATAATCCTTGAATTAATACATTTATAGTCCCTCTTTTCCTGCCATAGCTTATCCTTCAACATTATATATATATATATATATATATATATATATATATATATATATATATATATATATATATATATATATTTATATATATATTATATATATATATATATATATATATATTTATATATATATATATATAATATGTATATATATATTATATATATATATATATATATATTAATATATATATATATATTATAAATATATATAATATATATTATAATATATATATTATATATATATATATTATTATTATCACACTGGCCGTTTCCCACCAAGGCAGGGTGGCCCGAAAAAGAAAAACTTTCACCATCATTCACTCCATCACTGTCTTCCCAGAAGGGTGCTTTACACTACAGTTTTTAAACTGCAACATTAACACCCTCTATTTAAATATATATATATATATATATATATATATATATATATATATATATATATTATATATATATATAATATATATATATATATATATATATATATGTATATATATATATATATATATATATATATATATATATATATATATATATATACATATATATATATTTATTTATAATATATTTATAGTATTAAATATAAATATATGTCCCAAATTTTCACTAGTGGCCAGTTCTTGGTGGACGAACTGTGATAGAGATCTCTCTTGTCTCAGGTAGTCGACGTTCGAGTCTGTCCAGGAGGATGTTATTACAGAGCGCAGATTATCTGCGTGTCCTCCTCTGTAATAACATCTACCTTCGTATACTGATATTAATACACTTGTGTAGTAATATCATATATGGACAGTACTTCAAGGCTGGCTGAAACTGCTGACCTCAGGGAAGTGGTGAAGGGTGAATACCTGGATCCACGGACCTGGGGTGGGACTTGCTGACCTCAGGGACGTGGTGAAGGGTGTATACCTGGATCCACGGACCTGGGGTGGGACTTGCTGACCTCAGGGACGTGGTGAAGGGTGTATACCTGGGTCCACGGACCTGGGGTGGGACTTGCTGATCTCAGGGAAGTGGTGAAGGGTGTATACCTGGATCCACGGACCTGGGGTGGGACTTGTTGACCTCAGGGACTTGCTGAAGGGTGTATACCTGGATCCACGGACCTGGGGAGGGACTTGCTGACCTCAGGGAAGTGGTGAAGGGTGTATACCTGGATCCACGGACCTGGGGAGGGACTTGCTGACCTCAGGGAAGTGGTGAAGGGTGTATACCTGGATCCACGGACCTGGGGTGGGACTTGCTGACCTCAGGGACGTGGTGAAGGGTGAATGCCTGGATCCACGGACCTGGGGAGGGACTTGCTGACCTCAGTGAAGTGGTGAAGGGTGAATGCCTGGATCCACGTACCTGGGGTGGGACTTGCTGACCTCAGGGAAGTGGTGAAGGGTGAATACCTGGATCCACGGACCTGGGGTGGGACTTGCTGACCTCAGGGACGTGGTGAAGGGTGTATTACCTCGGATCCCACGGACCAGGGGTGGGACTTGCTGACCACGGACCTGGGGTGGGACTAGGTGAGGCATCACCAGACTTCAAGGGAAGACATCCGGGGACCCACGGATGAATTCCCGGGGAAGACTTAGATGCAAAAGTTGGGATAGGAAGTGTAGGATGGGAAGTGTAGGATAGGAAGTGTAGGATGGGAAGTGTAGGATACCAAGTGTAGGATACCAAGTGTAGGATACCAAGTGTAGGATTGGAAGTGTAGGATAGGAAGTGAGGAAGGGAGAATGTCTGAGGGGACACAGATAGACTCCTGGACACATGAACCTGGGAAAGACTTAGATAAAAGATTGCTGAGTGTAGGATAGGAAGCGTAGCTTAGGAAGTGTAGGAAGGGAGAATATCTGAGGGGACACAGATGGCCTCCTGGACACATGAACCTGGGGAAGACTTAGTGTAGGATGGGAAGTGAGGTAGAGAGAATATCTGAGGGGACACAGATGGACTCCTGGACACATGAACCTGGGAAAGACTTAGTGTTGGATGGGAAGTGAGGTAGAGAGAATATCTGAGGGGACACAGATGGCCTCCTGGACACATGAACCTGGGGAAGACTTAGTGTAGGATGGGAAGTGAGGTAGAGAGAATATCTGAGGGGACACAGATGGACTCCTGGACACATGAACCTGGGAAAGACTTAGTGTAGGATGGGAAGTGAGGTAGAGAGAATATCTGAGGGGACACAGATGGCCTCCTGGACACATGAACCTGGGGAAACTTAGTGTAGGATGGGAAGTGAGGTAGAGAGAATATCTGAGGGGACACAGATGGCCTCCTGGACACATGAACCTGGGGAAGACTTAGTGTAGGATGGGAAGTGAGGTAGAGAGAATATCTGAGGGGACACAGATGGCCTCCTGGACACATGAACCTGGGGAAGACTTAGTGTAGGATGGGAAGTGAGGTAGAGAGAATATCTGAGGGGACACAGATGGCCTCCTGGACACATGAACCTGGGGAAGACTTAGTGTAGGATGGGAAGCGAGGAAGGGAGAATATCTGAGGGGACACAGATGGACTCCTGGACTCATGAACCTGGGGAAGACTTGTATGAAAGATTGCTGAGTGTAGGATAGGAAGCGTAGCTTAGGAAGTGTAGGATAGGAAGTGGGGAAGGGAGAATATCTGAGGGGACACAGATGGACTCCTGGACACATGAACAAGGGGAAGACTTGTTTGAAAGATTGCTGAGTGTAGGATAGGAAGCGTAGGATATAAAGCGTAGGATAGGAAGTGTAGGATAGGAAGTGGGGAAGGGAGAATATCTGAAGGGACACAGATGGCCTCCTGGACACATGAACCTGGGGAAGACTTAGTGTAGAATGGGAAGTGAGGGAGGGAGAATATCTGAGGGGACACAGATGGACTCCTGGACACATGAACAAGGGGAAGACTTGTATGAAAGATTGCTGAGTGTAGGATAGGAAGCGTAGGATATAAAGCGTAGGATAGGAAGTGTAGGATAGGAAGTGGGGAAGGGAGAATATCTGAAGGGACACAGATGGCCTCCTGGACACATGAACCTGGGGGAAGACTTAGGTGAAAATTTCCGAGTGTAGGGCGGAAGTGAGGGTGGAAGGAGGAAGGGAAATGTAGGAAGGAAATTTTGGATAGGAACTTAGGGTGGGAAATGAGGGAGGGAAAAA
>NW_026506793.1:0-47578 GCF_026875155.1 Cherax quadricarinatus
GGGAAGGAAGGAGGAGTAGGGTTGTCCTCAAAAGGGGTTGGAGAGGGGGGGTAAAGGGGGTTTTGTGGCAGGGCTGCTTCCAGCAAGAAAGCTGAGCGTTTTTAATGGAGTGAAGGAGACGAAGGGTATTTGGCCCTAATCTTTGGAGTTGACGGGGAAAATTTTTGGGAAAGGGTTTCAGGAAACCGGTTTTTTTCATAAGTCGGACTTGACCCTGAAAGGGGAAATACAATCCTGCACTTCAAAGGGGGGGTTTTTGGGATATTGGCAGTTTGGGGGGGTAGTTGTTATTTTTTAAAAACGTAATGCTTCAAACTTTTTATATTCTGAGCACCCCCAAAAACATGATAATTTGGAGTGGGTGAAGGTTTTTGAATGTGAAAAGAATTTTCTTTTGGGGATTTTTTTTTTTTTGGGTCACCCTGCTGGGGGGAGACGGCCGCTTTTTAAAAAAAACAAAAAAAATAAAGTAAATAGGAGGAACAAGCAGCCAGGAAAGGAAAGGGCTGGAAATATAGGAGGCAAGTGTCGGTCTCTTACAGCTTCGTTGTCTCAACTCTAAGGTTTCCTCCCAAAAACCCGGGGTAGTTGCCCGGTTCGGATGTCCTCCTGGGGAAAGTGATGATCCAGACCCCACCTCAGGCACCTAAACCCATCCAACAATCTCACCATCAAAATCTCTGGAAGCAATTAAAGAAACAGGTACGGGGACACTACACTTTTTCCCAAAGCCCCCCCACACACAGCGGAAATTTACAGACCTCCTAAAAAAAAGTAAATGATGGTTCCACTACTTAATGCTCCACAAACCTAAAAGGCAGGGCACAACTTGCTATTTTTTTTGGCAGGCTTTAGCTGTGCCGGAAGAAGGGAAAGGGCTAGCCTCAATGATTTTAAACCTTAAGAGATTTTCCTAAGTTAAACCTCTTTTCGCCCCCCCCGTCACAAAAAAAAGGGGAAGGCAGAACCCCCACTCACCTACTGAATGAAAAAGTCAAGTCCCAGGGGAGCAAGAAAATTAAAGAGGCAACACAGTGGGGCAATCAGAATTATTACCGTAAAGAAATTTCCTCCCGGGGATGCTGACACGCTGAAGCACTTAGAGGAAAGCACCCTGCCAGGGAACCATAGCCCCCCAACTTTCCCACACCCTTTCCCCCACAGGGAACCTTGATTGTGGAGACTCAACTTTACGAGCAAAAATTCTTTCCCACGGGCTCTGCGGGGGGTTACCTGAATGAGGCCACAGCTTTAAAAGGGAAAGGGTTAATCCATTTTTGGGGAATTGCAGAGACACTGCTTCCAGGACAAAAGGTTCGTCAAAAATTTCCCCTTGGCGGGTCTTTTCCCTGTGAATTAGACCTTTTTTTTTTGGGTGAAACACTTTGTAAACTTAAAAAAAGGGTGGAGAATTTGGGGGAATTGCAGTAGGCAACACATTACGCCCCCTCGTATCCAAAAGCTGCTGCCGAAGATTCGTGCACGGCCCCCATGAAAATTCAACCAAACCACTTGGTTTTTGGGGCTCTAAAGGGAATGAAGCAGCGGTTCATGCAACGGGGCTAATCAAAAACCCCTGAGAAAGCATGGAAAATTAATTTCAAGAATGCTTTAAACTCCGAAAAGAACGGGGTATTAGCAGCATACAAGAACATTTCTCTTTCTCTTCCCTTTTGTTTCAGCGGGGTAAGCAAGAATAAACTTCTCTTTGGAGAGCATAAACACCATCATCGTACGGTGTCCAACAAGGAATCCTCTGCACCATTTCTCTTCTGTAAGCTAGGGAAATCACATCAACTGAACACGACCAAAAACATCGGGTTCCTAGATGAGGCAACTAGCGGGTAAAAAGGATTTTCCCTCCTCATACCTTACACGGGAAATACACGGGACAGGAAATGGGTCCATCCTGAATCCATCCAAACGTGAAATCATCTCAGTCAGTCAAAAAATGAAAATGCATGAGACAAAACTACCGGGAGCACACCATTCCCCCCACAAATATTGTCTTGCTAGGAACCTCGGGGAAGCAACCATTGACACAATTCTCGGGAAGAAATTGGAAAGTTAAGGAAAGGGAAAACGAATGGGCAATCTGGACACCCACGATCCTTGTACCTTCCACAAAGTGCTCAAACTGCCCAGGTGACAATTTCCTAAGAGTGCCCTTCATATGATAACCCTATACAGCACGAATTACAATTCGAGGCAGTTTTTCACAAATTCTTAACCTTACTCTAAAAGGGGCAGTGGAACCAAGCTACACTTCCATCAACTGGAGGCTTGGGGCTGAAATAACACAGATTGCGTTACCTGCTTTTCGCCTCGTGATTGCTTCCGAGAGCTTGTAGCAGCGATTCCCCTGAACATTTTGGGGGACAAGATTGGAGTCCGGGACCAAAATTCATTGACGGACATGATCGGGGAAAATCTAACGGGCTCTAAAACCAGACCTGCCCCCCAACAACACAAACAATCGCACTGGGAGGTCCAATAAGGGAAAATTAACCCTCAACAATGCTTTCAAATGTGTCAGGGAAGGATAACCCCTGCCTCCGGGCAGTGAGAGCCCCTCATGCTGGGGATTTCTTTTGGGGCTGTTCCCAACTCCACCCTTTGGGCACATGCCTCACCCAGACCACCCGCACGTTTTTCCCCCTTCGACTTGCCCCCCCTATTCCCGCCGAACACGGTGTTTTGGGCAGTAAAGCAGCAACCTTTTGGGGTACCGGCCCCTTGTTGCCGTAAATCCAGGAAAAAAATGCAAAACATCAGGGGGTTTAAATAACTTTAAGAGGACCTCAAAACAGCTGGATGCCCACAGTAAGGGAGCCACCCCAACTAGCGATCTGATGGCAGCCAGAAGCACCAGAGGTTCACCCTTCAAGCCGGCAAGGGGAAGCAGTTGTGGGACTATACATTCATCTACCTTGCTGATACCTACTCCAATACACAGGGGGGGAAGGAGGGGCAGCTGCCACTTCAGGAGCCCCAAAATCTAGAAAATAGGGAAACTTGCCCATCTTTTTAAATGTTTTTTCCCATGGGCTCAGAGCCCTTGGTCAGGGAAAAGGCATCTGAATTCCTTAAGGGAGCGGGGAAAAAGACCATCAGGGTAACAGGGACCCGGGGGCAGCTAGTTTTCTGTTCCAGCGGCTCAGTCGGCGTTTAAAAGGGGGAAATCCCTGCTGTATTTTGGGGCAAAACGCCCCAGCTTGAGGGCTGGATGAGATTTTCCGCCTTATAAGGGTGTACCACGAAAAACATGACCTTAATGCCACCTTTATATCAACATTACTCCAAATTTTTCTGTCCTTATTAAAATAAAAAAACCCAAATTGGTAAAAAAAAATGAAAAGATGGGTGGTAGGAGAAATGGGGAAAATTCAAACGGGTTCAGGGAAAAATCCAAATATTCTTCATTTAAGCCTTTTTAACCATTCCCGGGCTATGGGGCCCCACAATTTACACAAGTGGACCCCCCCTATAAATAAAAACAATAATAATATAAAACAATAATAATAATAATAATAAAAATAAAATACATATATAATAAAATGTACTACATCGTAATAATTAAATAATAGACGGCTTCAAAAAGGCCCTCACTAGATACATGTTTACCACAAAAAGAGGGGGCGGTTGTGGCCGCCCCACCCTTTTAAAAATACATATTTTTTTCATGCTAGAGTTATACAGGTTTCTGCTCATTTTTTGTTTTTTATTTCTTATTGGAGAACGGAAGATAAATAACCGTGATTGAGATAGTGAAATATTCAAGGATAATTTTTTCCTGTCCCAGACGAACACTGACTTCCCCAAACCCTAATATTTTAGGGTTGATACTGAAGGGGGTTTAAACCTGTGTGTCATAAAGGCAACTAAAAATGCAGGGAGCAAGGGCTATAACCCCTTTTGCATAAATTACTAAATTTTTTCAGGGGTCTACCCCTACCTTGTGGTAGACAGCTGAATGGTAAAAAAAAATGGGAATAAATCAAGTATGAAAACTTTAAAAAATAAAAGTGTACAAAATAATTAAAATTTTTATTTGTCCTATCTCTAAAGAGGATTATTTTATTTTCAAAAGGAAGACATAGCACGGTGGGGTGGTTCTATCGATTGGCACTAAAGGCAAATCCCCGGCGACTCCAAAATATGACGTAAGTTAATCTATCTTTTGGGCCCTTTCCCGCTATGCACACCCGCTCCTGCCCCGGTTCTTAAACCCAAAGTCGGACACCAACCAAACACACTTGGGTCCCCCGATTTGTGCACGCATCCCCAGGAAAGGGCGCGCTTTTCAAAACGTTATGTGTACATGGGGGGTCGTGGAATTTGAATTGCATGTATGCAAAACAACTAAATAATTGTTATTTTGGATACTAAAAAAAAAATTGTATCACCCTCAAAATTTATGTGTAAAAATAAGAATAATAATAATAAGGTAAGATCTATGCTTCCTTCTTTCTTTTTTCAATAAACGGCCTATCCCACTAGGGAGGGTGGCCCCAAAAAAAAAAAAGAAAAAAATCTTCTCTCTTTAATTTTGGAAAGTATACAGGAGAATGGGTTTTCTATCCCCATGTCCTGGGATTTAGTCACTTACAACAAGCATGGCTTTTGGGGGAAAAATTCGTTCCACTTTCCCAGGAGATAAGTGGAAATAAAAAAGAACAAGAAATAGTAAGAAAATAGAAGAAACCCAAGGAGTGTGTAATTGAATAGCTTTTACAGTGCCCCTGTCTTAGGGTATTTTTTCATTCCAGAAAAATGTTTTAGGGGCCATTACTGAAAGAATTTCTTCCAAAAGGGAAAATTTTTGAATTAGATTATCCCTTTCAGACCCCCAAACTCACGTACAACACACTTACAAAATACACATACAAATTGGGGCGCATTGGGAGCTGATCGAAACCGGGGGTCCACTGTAAGCAAATGTAGGGACCTAAGGTAATAAAATACAAGATTCCTAAACTTGCTGTTTATGAGACAGAAAAGCACCAGCATCCTAACCACAATAAAAACAATTTTTAGCTTCCCTTTCACCTCCCTTGGGAGGGCGTTATACCTTCCCGGCATTGCTTCTACCCCCCCTACTACCTAAACTAAATAAATTCAAAAAAGCTTTCAGGGTCTTGCTGTTATTATTTTGGGTTAAGGGTTTTGATGGCCCCAGGGGTGTTGTCTCTCTCACTCTGTAAACTAACTACCGAATGCTTTTTTCAAATGTAAGCTATTTAATACTATTAATAAATGTATTACAAAAACCAGGTACCTCTGTGGGGAAAATGGAACAGAATTTTTCCTCTTAAGCTGTGTGTTTAAAAAGGCAAATAAAATGCTGGAGGAAAGGGCTAAACCCTTTTTTCTGTATACATTACTAAATTTTTAAAAGAAAAAAATTTTTTTTTCCCCTTTTTTGGGCCCCCTCCTTGGGGGAAAATGCTGTTTGTAAAAAAAAAAGCTTAGGTAGTAGGTTTGGGGGGGGGGTAATCACCCATGGAGGTACTACTCCCCTGCCAATGATGTGAAATAGAAAAACCGTAATTTTTTAAAAATGATGGTAGGATTACTGGTGTCTTTTTTTTTTTGTTCTAAACATGTGGGGTAACGGATATCTTTCCCACTTCTACTTACTCTAATCACTTCACATGCATATATTTAATTTTTTTTCAAAAATCGGGGCCCCCCCCACCCAGGCAGGTGACCCAAAAAAAAAAAAAAACAATTTTCTTTTTTTATTCTTTTAGTAATCTTACAGAAAAGGGGTTACTACCCCTTGTTTCCCCGGGTTTTTTGTTGACTTTTCAACCATGGCTACGGGGGATAATTCTTATTCCCCCTTCCCCCGGAAAAAGCGATAAAATATAAATATATATATATAAATTTATATAAATATATTATATATAATAATCCCACACACACACACACACACACCCCACACAACACACACACACCCCCAAAACACACACAAAACACACACACACCCACACACACACACACACACACACACACAACACACACACACCACCAAACCCACACACACACACACACACACACAACACACACACCACACACAACACACACACCACACACACCACACACACACACACACACACCACACACACACACACACACAACACACACACACACACACACACACAACACAACACACACACACACACACACACACACACACAACACACCACACCACACAACACACAACACAACACACACACCACACACACACCACAGTGGACCCCCGCAAGCGAACTTAACCGTGCAAGGGGCTGGCCTTTCGAATTTTCCTTGCGAATTAATTTCCCCCCTAAGAAATAAAGGGAAAAAAATTAATCCTGCAAGACACCCAAAATATGAAAAAAAAAATTTTTTTTTCCACAAAAAAAATTAATTTTTGTACACACAAACAAAAAGGCATGCAAATTACATGACACTTACTTTTATTTAAGATCGGTGATGATTGAGGGGGATGGGGGAGGGGAAGAGTGTTAGTGTTTAAAAGGGGGGAATCCCCTTTCCATTGGGTTTGAGGTAGCAATCCTTTTCGGGGTTATTTCCCTTCTTCTTTAAGCCACGGGCCACTTCAGAGTCACTGGACTTTTTTTCGCACAACATATCGTCCTAGGGCCTTACCTCTCTTCCTTTATGATTTGTCTAAAGGGGTTCACAACAGGTATTGTAACAGCACCAGCACGGCTTCAATAGCTGGTGAGGGTGATTTTCATCAAAAAAGGTTTGCACTTAAACCATTTTGCACACTTTTCCTTAATCTTTGAAGTGGCAATTCCTTCAATTTCTCTTTTTCCCCCTCCTTTTGAACCATTTCCCCAGGTTGGCCTCTTGCTTTTGAAGTTGACTATCAGCTAAATCAGGGGTTAGTTTTCATTTCCTCCTCCCCAACTCTTCCCATCCTCCCCCCCTAACCCCCAAACCCCAAGGATTTCCCCCCAATTCCACAATTGTTCCTAAACGGGTATACTACTCCTCTCAGGTTCCTCAAACCCTTCAAAATCCCTTTTTCTACACATTCTGGCCACAGTTTTCTTCCAAGAAAGGTTCAAGGTTCTCTATCATTTCCCTCCCAAGCCTTACCATAAGGTTTACAAAATTGGGGATTTTAAAGTGATCCTTCCAAAACTCTTTTAATCAATCGAGTGTCTTGGGGTCACTTCAAAGCATTTTTGAAACAGAGCTTTTTTTACAGTTTCTTAAATTTTGGAAATGACCTGCTGGTCCATGGGCGCAGGGAGGAGGTTTTAGGGGGCAAAAACTTCACCTTAAAAGCTCATGTCCCCATAAGTCGCTCCCCACGCTGAAAGGATGACCGGGGCATTGCAAACACCAGGAGCACTTAAGGTCTAATTTTTTTTCATTTTGGTAATCTTTCACTTTGGGGGCAAATGCGGTGAACCAGTTAAGAAAAATTCCCTAGTGCCCCATGCCTTACGTTTGCCCTCCACGCACACAAAAAATTATCCTTGGGGACTTTCTTTTCCCTGAACGCTCTGGGAGTTTCAGAGTGAACCTAAAAGGTTTAACTTTGAAACCCACCACTACATTGGCACCACAACAAAGAAAGCCTGCTTTCATAGCTTATCCCCGGGAGTGCCTTTTCCCCTGAGTAATGTAGGCCTGCTTGCATTTTCTTCCAGAACGGGCCCCTGTTTCTCACAATTAAACACTTGTTCAGTTCCAGTCCTTTCAGTTTCTATGTACTCCTAATTCATGCACAATTTTTTACCGCTTTGTGGCCCCCAACTGGCAGCCTCACCATGCCATCACACAGGATGCCACTAAAAGCTTCTTAAACTCTCAAAACCCAAACCCTTTTCGCCTTAAATTCACTCACTCTCAAGTTGCAGGCTTTTTTTTTAAATTTAAAACGTCATCAACTTCCTACCCCCTTTTTACATATGACGCTTGAGAGACGCATCTCCTGCAGCTGTTTTCATTTATCCACCCAATAAGATCTCTCAAAATCTTTCCCTCACTTTCGATCTTTTGTTTCGAAAACACAGTTAAACCTTTGGGAACAACACTTCCTTGATTCCTTTTTTTTTTCTTGCCCACAAAGAAGAGATGGTTATTTTTTTGGGTTTTTTTACAACCTGACCAGTCGTGAACGTACCCACTTTCATACTTTCAAAGATCCTTTTTTCATTTCAAAGGGGATTCTTACCCTTTTAGGTTAGGGTTTGGACAGAAGCTTTTTTTGGGGCCCAGGACTTATTTTCCAGAAACACACCGAAAACACTGTAATAATACGAAATATTTCCCGGGATGCTTGAATGTTACCCGGGAGCTGGCTGGGAAACAAGGCAAAAGGCGGCACATGTGAGGGTGGGTGAGGGCGCACATTGGACGCGTCTCGGACAAGGCCGCTGAGCGGGTTTTTTTTCCCATGCGGGGAAAAAAAATTTGCGAACAAAGCGCCGCAGCGGAGGGTTCCTATGCAAGGGGTTCGCATGCGGGGGTCCACTGTAATATATATATATATATATATATATATAATATCCTCCATGGGGAAGTGGAACAGAATTCTTCCTCCTAACCTCTTTTTGAAAAGGGGCACTAAAATGCCGGGGAAAAGGGGGCAGTAACCTCTTCTCCTGTATATTTTACTAAAAAAAAGGAGAAACCCTTTTTTTTCCTTTTTTGGCCACCCCGCCTCGGTGGGTAGGGCCCGGTGTTTGAAAAAAGAAGAAATAATAAATTAATAATTTTTAATAAAAATAAATTATATAATATAATTATATATATATATATAATATTAATTTATATATAATATATATTAATATATTATATATATATAATATAACTATTACCACACACACACACACACACACACACAACACACACACACAACCCCCCCACCCACCCCCCACCCCCCACCCACCCACCCCCCCCCAAACCCATCGGGTTTTCTTCGTTTTTTTAATATTTTTGTTCTTATTTCCTCTTTCCCATGGGGAAGGGGAAAAAAAAATTCTTCCTCTGAAGCCACATGTCATAAGAGGCAAACAAAATGCCAGTAGTAAGGCTAGTAACCTTTTTCCTGTAAAAAACCACAAATGGTTATAACATAACCATAATTTTAAAGTGGTGGATTGGTAAGCCAGCAAAAGGGCCCATTCAGATGACCAAAACCCAAGGGGGGGGGTCATCACTACTAAAACCTGCGTCGGGAAAAAACATTTGCCCTTTTCCTGACAACCTTACCTAACCTAATTAACCTCTGTATAAATTACTAATTTTAAAAAAGTAAAACTTTATTTTTTCCTTATTGGATCATTCTGTCGATGGGATATGCCCAATTTGTTGAAAAAAAAAAATTACAAAAAAGGGGAATAAAAAAATTTACATTTCCCTCACAGTTACAAAATAAAAATATTATTGTAAGGAAGGTGGGTGGGTTTCATGGGATTTAGCTCTTAACCCACCATCATAAACAAACCCCACACACATCCTAAAATAAACATATACCATGTACTAGCAATTGAGAACAAATACAGGGGCCCCCCCCTTAACGATATTTTTCACTCCAAAAGTATTTTCAGGTGCCATACGACCAAATTTTGTTCCAAAGGAAATTGTGAAAAGATTACCCCTTTCAGACCCCCAAACATACATATAAACGCACTACAAAAATACACTTACATAAGGGTCGCATCGGGGGTGATCGTTAGGGGGGGTCCACTGTATATATGAAGTAGGTACTTTTAACACATGGAAACCAGGTTTTTTTTCATTTTTTTCCCCTTTATTATTCAAAGGAAGATAAGCCAATGGATATAAACACTGTAGCTTTCCCCACAAGGACAGGTGCAGCTGTCGACCTCTCAGTTCCCTAAAATTTTACATTGTCTCCACAAGCTCACATTTGACCCATTTGCTAGGGACCATAACCAATTCTTCTTCTTTCCAAAAAAAACCGCCATATCCCACCAAGGCAGGGTGGCCCAAAAAGAAAAACGAAAGTTTCTCTTTTTAAAATTTTGTATTTATCAGAAAGGGGTTACAGCCCCTTGCTCCCGGCATTTTAGTCGCCTCTTTCAAAACACATGGGTTTTTCCTCCAGTTCCAGGATTACTAACATTTCTTTTAGTGCCCTGGTTACTAACTGAGATGAAATGGATGAAAAGGTGATATCACACAGGTTGAAACGTATTAGATGTGATGAATGAAGCACCTAGAGGGATTTGTGTATTTTGTAGGCTCCACTGTAAGACAATGGGCTTGCCCCCAGGGGCACTTGAGAAAAAGGAGAAAGAATTCAAGCTGCTACTTTTCTTCGCATGTGCGACTGATTTTTACGGTGCTCATTGAAAAAATTCCGCAGTTTTTTTCCCAAACCCTGTTTACAAAACGTGTTACCCAATGGCCTCTATTTCTTTTCAAAGGGAGTATTTTAGGGAATTTTTTACACATATCTAGACTCACATTTGCCCCTTTCTACTGTAATGCTTTCCCTATACTTTTTACATTTAAAGGAATTATCTGACTAATTTTATGGGGGGTTACATTACACCTTTAGTTTTTTGCTGTTTAGTGTTTTGTAGAGTTGGTAAACATTCATTCTGTATTGCTTCAAGTTTCTGATGATTTTTTTTGGTATGACAGTTTTTGTTTTTCAAAATTTTTGTGATTCTTGATATAACAGTGTTATGGGTTGTGGGTACTTTGCTCACTTATCCTTTACTGTTATATCATTGTATAATCTTATCTTTAACTTGTGCAAAAAATTTAAACCTTTCAGAGTAACTTATGGGAACTTTTTAATAAAGATTCATTTTCAAGGTACTGACTACTGTCTAAGGACAATGTGTGGTGTAAATATTATGCAGTAGATTTGCAGTGTGTGGAAATTGGAAGGGGGTGTGATTAAATAAAAGTATTAGTCAAGAGGGCAGAAGAGGGTTGTTGAGGTGGTTTGTTCATTTTAGAGAGAATGGATCAAAGTAGATTGACCTGGATAAGCATTATAATCTATAAGGGGAAGGATGGCGGGGTAGGGTCGTCCTCGAAAGGGTTGGAGAGAGGGGGTAAAGGAGGTTTGTGGGCGAGGGGCTTGGGGACTTCCAGCAAGCGTGCCGTGAGCGTGTTAGATAGGAGTGAATGGTGATGAATTGGTACTTGGGACCTGACGATCTGTTGGTGTGTGTAGCAGGGTAATATGTAGTGAAGGGATTTCAGGGAAACCGGTTATTTTCATATTGTCGGACTTGAGTCACTGGATATGGGAATTACATTGCCTGCACTTTAAAAGGAGGGGTTTGGGGATATTGGCTGTTCTGGAGGATAATGTGTGTATTACTTTATACGTATATGCTCTAAATGTTGTATTCTGGCACCTCTGGCAAAAACAGTGATAATGTGTGGAGTGTGGTGATGTGTGGAATGATGATGAAAGTATTTTCTTAGTAGGGGATTTTCTTTCTTCTTTGGGTCACCCTTGCCTCGGTGGGAGACGGCCGAGTTGTTGGAAGAGACAAAAAAAAAAAAAAGGTATTGACCCCTTGAATTAAAATGTTATGTCTTAAATTTGTATGAATAACACCCTTCTGTAGACAGGCATGTCCAATAGTATTTATATATAATGGTACTAATATTTTTCTCTTTTTCTATGGAGCCAGGCACTACTTCGCATTACCTGACCTTCCTGGTAATACTTGGATTTATATATGATTAATTTCTCTGTATAAGTAGACTGTTAGGCCCCCTTCCCCCCCCCCCCACCCCAGTATCTGGTATAGTGGAGCCAGAGGCATGTGTATAATTATTGCATATAATTTTTATGCATAGTATTTATTTAAATGTCAATAGTCAAGTAAGCTGTGATATTTCATTAGTTCAAGTCTTGATATTATGTATGCGTCAGATTTATGTAGAGTTTACCTTTGCTATATGTTAGAGGCCACATTAAAACGTATTAAATGCTAATATCATAGTGAGAATTTTTTCAATATGTCTTAGAAGCTCAGTTGGCTGCACTAGGTTTGAAACATTCTAGTTGTTGGTAATGATTTCTGAATGTGTTTGATGTCTGTAGTAGCACAGTGATTACGTCGTTGTTTGATATAGTGTTTATGTGATCTTCCTCTCTCCTAAAATTTGATCTCTTCATATAGTTAACATTGTTGGCTGTTTAGCCTTTTAACTATAAATGCTGTGACTATTCAGTGGTTAGTCTGTAAAAACATATTACTTTCATTAATAATTGCATACAAACTTTGCAATGTAAGAATTGGTAATTCGAGTAATAAATCCTGATATAAAGTTTTCACGTTGGGTGACAGAGTATTTTGTATCTCTTATTGATGGATTGCAGTAAATAGAGATCATGTTCTTGTTATCTGTAAAGTTCAATACTTACTTTTAAGGATTTTCAGTATTCCTTGCATATCCTCCTCCAGCCCATTTACTACCACCTTCCATTATGTTAACAAGGTAACTTTTTTTTTTTCCCATAATTGAGATGTAAAGTAAAAGGACACAAGTTGCAACTATGTGGACATTTATTGTGGCATCGTTTCCGCTCTCAGGAGCTTTATCAAGCTTGATTAAACAGCTCCTGATGAGAGCGAAACGTTCAGAATTGCAACAATATAGGTCCATCATTAGTTGCCACCTATGTGTCATTTTACTTTACTCTATGGTCGGATAATTCTACCATTTTATTACTTAAATGAGATTTTAGGACAGCATTGTCTTCAAGGGAAGGATTGTCATTCCTCTGTCATATTTATTGATAGAATTTAGGTCTTTCTCTTGCTCTCTTCATTATTAACTTAATTTGATCCTTGCGATGTCCACAAACCCCTGAAATGACAACTTGACTATCAATGTGTCCAAAAAAAATCCATCTAATGGCATATACAATACACTGTCTCTTAATTACATTTAATTTTTTAAACTGTTACTTCTGTTCTTTCATTTCCTTGACTTTTTACTTTAATATCGTTTTTCCGTTTTTTTTCACCCCCCTTCAGAACTACAACTTCATCTTTTTGAACACTTCTGACAGGGGGGGTTTAACTGGGGCAGGGAGGGGTGGGGAGGGGGGAAAAAGAGAGGGATTTTAATAAGAACCTAGCAAATAAGACTTTGGTTAATTTGTGAGTATTTTTCATTTCATCCATAAAATTTAACTTTTGGGAGGAATTATTACACCAAAGTTCTGCCTGTGTAGTGACTGAATCAATCACGGAAAGAGATGAGATTATTTTGTATTGAAAATACTTAGAAAAATAGGCTTTAAGATACAGTATGGCCAACATGAAGTGTACAACTTCCAGCATTCTTCTTCTTCCACCTTATTATTAGGAGAGCATGGAGGCTCTGTGCTGTAACTAGCGAGCACAGGGCTGTCATACATATAACATAAATTGTGAAAATGTGCTGTTGTCATACGTTCTTATAGGTGTTATTATGTTTTGTCTTTTAACCCAGGGGGGTTGGTGTGGAGGACCTAATGCCTGAATATATTGGTCACAGTTATTAAGCTTGTGTGTGTGTGTGTGTCGTGTGATGTGTGCATATCCTCTCACCCACGCTCACTTACTGACATTTTTCATTTGAACCTTAATTTCTACAAGTGAGAATTATTCTGCATGTTCACAGGCAGAACCTGGAATTGTTCTGCGTCTCTTGTTATTATCAAATTTTTTTTGTTCATTTTGCGCAATACTCTCATTTATTTCTACTGTCTTTGAACGCTAGTCTATAAAACTCTTGCTTATTTGATGTAGTGTGGTACCCCAACTGTATTACTCTTACTCTGTTTTTAATATGTAATTTAAGCTAATAGTGACCTTTTTTAAGCTGCTGCGTGTCCATATCTTACAATGGTTTGTGTTTTGTATCTAATGGAAATATTAAACTATTTAGATATTTGCACACCAAATTTCCTGATGAATGCTCCATTTAGAGTGCAAGGTTCATGTAGGAAGCCTTCCTAAAGGGATCTTTTCATCAGAGATGTGCTCTGCTGTTACTATTCATAAGAGCCGTTTTTCGACAAATTTTATTATTTGCTTGCGGTCTATTATTATTATGCCTTATAATCATTATATAGTATATCCAGGTGAATTTATAGTTTATTTTCTCTCTGCTTGGATATTATAATATACTGTTCTAGATACCAATACGTACATAGAATACAAAGAATTCAACATTAAAAAGAATTAATTTTTCCACTTGCGATTCTTAATATGTATAATATAGTTGAGTTACCACCTCTGTTTCTTGATTAATATAAAATTAGATAGTTTTGAGATTCTGTAACATAAGAACTATAAGAAATATATACTTTGTTCGTTGAGAGTGACACTGTATAGTTGTCCGACACTAGGGACTATCTGTTACTAGCTCATTGAGTGTGTTATTTACTGCAGCTTGTTCATCTTGAACACCATTTAATTTTTTGTTTTTGTCTTGACATTTATTATACATCTTTGCTTCTAAATGCTCATGTCTGTACAAACTTGTGTTTTCTGTAATCATCTGTTGCTGTTGTAGGTAGGTGTGTAGTGTTGTTATTACGCTAAAGGTATGTCAGATTATTTTACATTACTTTTGGTGCATATGGAATGCAAATGAATTATTGTATCTGTGTATGGATTCTGATGAGCTAATAGATATGCAGTCTCTTTAGTAATGTTTCTTCTTTCTCCTAGATTGGATTCTCTACTTATTTAGTTCAGTTACATTCTTTCTTATGCCTGATTTGTCTTGAGGAATTCTTCTTTTTGCCTTTTGATAATATCAGGCACCACTCATATGCTGGCCATTTTCGTAACCGCACAGATAGGAGTAATGAAAAATTCGTGATGACATTTCGGTCCAAACTTGGAACAATAAAATAGTTAATAGTCCAAAGTCAGACCAAAACATCATCACGAGTTCTGTCTCATTATGTGCGGGTTATTTGTGTATTGTTCCAGTCATGGTATTGTGTCTTTTTTTCCTTTATCAACCAGCATCTCTACAGGACTGTATCACTCCTTGGGTTATTTGTGTAAGGTGTCTGAAAGTCATCTAACTCACGCATACTGCGCATGGTTTAGAAGTACGAGAAATTTCCCAGTGAATAAGTCAACACCTTAAAATTTGAGGGTATTACATTGTGTTGAGGTCTGTATGCTTCGTTAATGACCTTGGCTTTATTTTCACCTCTGCCGTGTATTACAAAATTTTATACTTGGTATTAGTTGTCCATTAGTTTTTGAGAGATACATTTTAATTCTTAATGTGTACTTATTGCGTCTGGGCATTTACAGGCTGTCTCTGTGAACTCAATTAGCGGTGAGAACTTGTTTACTGAGAACTTGGCTGGTTACAGTGGCTCTCGGTGAGTCGATATTGTATGTCGTACAGAACTTGGTCATGGAAACGGGCAGCACAGCATCTCAGTGTCAAGCATCTCAGTCTCCTTTCTGCAAGCCACTCTTTGCATGCACTAGCTTCTACAGTCTCCATGACTACATATTTGTTGATAAATTAGACCACATGTTGCAACTCTTGGGTATATTTCATTGAGGAACGTTTCGCCTCACAGTGGCTTCATCAGTCCATACAAGGACGAAGAATCTTGAAGAACAGTAGGGACAGAATTGAGGTAATTCAGTTACCTTCAACTTGAGTCGATGTGGTCGTCCATCAATCTTGAATAGATACGGCATATGTATTATATTCAAGATTGATGGAATGAGGGACTGACACATCGACGCGAAGGGTTGAAGGTTCTGTATTACCTCATTCTTCTTACTATTCTTCATGATTCTCCTTTTTGGACCTGATGAAGCCACTGTGTGGCGAAACAGTTTCCTCAATAATGATACCAAGTGTGAAGATGTGTCTAATTTATCAAACATGTTCGGTTTTATGAACCCATTATCTAAACTACATATTTGTACAAATTTGTACTTTATTGTGCACCCCATAGTACGAAGAAGAGAAGTGCAGCAGCACTTGGAGAGGAAACATAAAAACAAAGGAAAATGGAAGAAGTACAAAAGAAGTTAAACTGTAATGGGATTAGCCGGTTTGTTCATCATGTGTGTTTACATTCTAAGCATCTCTTGTGGTCTATCTTATGAAATGTTTAAAACCAGTGATCAGGTTGTCGATGGTAATATTATAATGCTAATTAATAATAAACAGTCGCTATGGAGCTCTTAACCCTTTGGACTGTCGCAGGCACCATTTCTGAAGCTGCCCATTCATTGTCTAATAAATTTTTGAAACAAATAAAGAAAATTTTTTTATCGTTATGAAATAATAATCTTTTCCCACTGCTTTATAACACCAAAAAAAAAATAAAAAAAAAATAAAAAAAAAAAAAAAAAAAAAGTACAAGATTTGATGGAAAACCTTAAGGGTTTACACTTTCGCGAGTCAGCGATCTGTGATAAGTTTCTCTTCGGCGATTGCGCCGACTGGGCACTTTTCTCGGCCATTTTCCTTTTGTTAGTGGCGAAATCTCTTAGTTATTATTTAGATACGCCTTTTGTTTGTATCGATATCGCGGGGGGCTGGCTGGAATACAAAAAATACCCCATTTAACATTTTTTCATACTAACAATAAAGTGGTCAGGAATGTGGGCAGTGTTGGCACAATTTCATGCAAATTCAAAAAGATTCAAATTTCAAAATAGGTCCCAAAATAAACAATGCTGACATTCTGGCACTAATAATAATACATATCCTTTGTTCATTAGGTCATTTCTCCAGGCCCTCTTCTTATATTACTCTTGTTTTCTATTATCGATTTTTTATTCATACAAAAAATAAATGATTTACTGTTATGCAACTACTGCATTATTGTAAAAATGATATAAATATATCAGTGTACTTGTAACAGAATATTTGAATCACCAATTGCCGTGTTTGAACGTGTTAGAGCTATGATTTGTTTACTCTTGAATACATTGGCAAAAATTCAAAACATTTTTGCTACTTTGAGCTCAATTTCAAGGTTGTTTTCATGTGAAAACTATATCAAATATCCATTCTCTGTTTCTGTAATATGTTTTCATTCTATTAATTGAGACAAGACAACGACAATACACCCATAAATACTATACGAAAATACACCTCAAAGTCAGAGTTTTTATCCAAAAAAACACAGTCAGTTTTTTTTTTCTCCTTATGCATGCATGCTGCAGGATTTTTTTATAAGCGCACTGACCACACCAGGACCCATTCTCTCATATGTGGGGGCCTAAAGCCTTCTCCCGCTTGATTTGAAACACACTTGAAGTTTTGAGAGATATATACTTCCGAAACCACTGGCTCGTAAGACGTATTATCTATGGCCGAAACAGTTCAAAGGGTTATTTAATGTCAACAAACCAAACCTTTACGAAATACGTATATGACATTTAAAGTGCTCAAGAGTGATTATTACTAATTATTATTATTATTATTATTATTACCATCATCATGTCTTGTTCACTGATTTTTAATTCATTTCTAACACCTTCTTAGTACCACAAGAGACACCAATGATATGACAAGAATGTAAACACACAGACCCTGAATCCCCACGAGGTCCTGGCCTAAGACTAGCCTCTGGGACATTGACCCCTGAAAACCCTCTCCAGGTATTCTCAGGTATACAAGATGAACACAATAGTTAACCCTTTACTGGTGAACTCTTATTGTATTTCCATTTCCTCTCGTGTTTCCTCTTCCAGCGTTTGCTGCCAATTTCTATGTTGTTTATTATTGGGTTGCACAATAAAGTACAAATTTATGAGGAAATATGCTTGATGCTGAGATGAGTCACTCTAACCCCTTTACACTTGAACTTTTGTACTTCTTTCTTTGCTCTCTTCTTCCTTCTTTTTACAAAAATAGTCACCTTCTTTCCCTACATTTTAGGACCACAAATCATCCTTTTAAGGTATAGTTAATTAGTGTACTGTATGTACTGTATTTTACTTATTGGTTTTGAATGCTTAGTTCTATTGTGTGGGTTAACGATACAAATGGAACTCAAAGATGAACGTATCGCAGCGTTATCGAGTCGTTTCGAAAATAAGACCATTTTTTCGGGAACAAACTGTGTCCTTTTTTCGGGACCGACAGGGTACGGACGCTGATGGGGGGGCTTGGCCCGCTATGTACCGCGTCCCCGCCAGCGCAAGGTGAGCAGTCTAGCGTTGCTTTACTGCTTGAGGTGAACACCTAACTGCGATCTCAATTCACCACATGTTTACGATTGTTTAGTTGTGGTCTGAGTGCTTGTTGGGGCTGTGAAATAAGCTGCCAAGGGCCCAAAGAAAACTTGCTAGCGGTTCCCCTGTGGTAAAGAAAGTGAGAAAACACATAGATGTGAGAAGGAAAATATACGGAAAGTATGATGATTGGAGTGAGTCTTGTGAGCTTGCCAGGATGTTAACAGAGGACTGGTGGACAGTTGTAGTTTGCCTGAGACTGAATCAGAACGGACTGTGGACAGTTATTTGTGAGACAGAAAACAGCGACTGTGGACTGTTATTTTGTGAGAAAAACAGGTCGGTGTGGACAGTTTGTGAGACTGAATAGACGACTGTGGAGTTATTTTGTGAGACAAACAGTTTGATTTGTGGACAGTTATTTTGTGTGACAGGTAAAACAGTCACTGTGGAACGTGTATTTTATGAGACATGAAACTGCACAATCTTGTGGAGTTATTTTGTGAGACAGAAAAACAAGACAACTGTGGAGATTATTTTGTTGAGACAGAAACAGACAACTGTGGAGTTATTTTGTGAAGGAGGACGATTGTGGACAGTTTTTTTAGACAGAAAACGTCGACTGTGGAAGTATTTTGTGAGACAAACAGACGATTGTGAACAGTTATTTTTGTGAGGGACAGAAACAGTCGACTGTGCGACAGTTACTTGTGGAGACAGACAACCGACGGCTGTGGAAAGTTTTGTGTGACAGAAACAGACAAATGTGGACAGTTATTTTGTGAGACAGCGATTGTTTGGACAGTTATTTTTGTGAGACAAACAGAAAACTGTGGACAGTTTTTGTTGTGAGACTGTATAACAGTTGCAATGTGGAGTTTTGTGAGACCAAACAGAACGATTGTGGGACAGTTATTTTGAGGAGACAGAAAAAGATGACTGTAAGACAGTTATTTTTGTGAGAACTGGGGTCCCAATGACTCAAGCTGGTCCTAGAGTGTCATTAAAAATACAGAGAAGGAAAGAAACCACCAGAGAGGGCTTTTTGATACCGGGAAGTCTCAATTGGAGGAGGATGTTTCCTTCACAAACAATAACCCCAAACTCCTCTCTCCTCTCTCCCTATATTCCAGATTGCACCACCAATCTTCAATTATAGGTAAGTAATTAATTTTATTTTAGATTACTATACATAATTAAAGACTGATAGCCTTTGTGTGTGTGTATGTAAAACTGTAATGAATCTCTTATAAAATGTATTTTTTTTGTGATTCTTTTTGGGTTTCTGCGAAGGGATTAATTGTATTTCCCATATATTTCTTCATGGCGAATTTAATGCTTGAATTTCAGACTTTAGAATTTAGAAACTAGCTCCGGAACAGGATTAAGTTCGAAATTTGAGGTTCCACTGTACTAAGAATGTTTTTTTTTAAAATAGTGCAAAGGTGACATGTATAAAACAATATCTATACCTACTACCAGAATTCAGTATGTTGGAAATCATCAGTATAGGGGCAGCTCCTCGTTTAAATGACAACTTCGCTTACAACGACTCTTAAGAATTCGGTCTTCTTATGTGGGGAATACCTGTACAGTACTTTACATCGTAGGTACTGATGTGCCTTGTAGATCCACCATCTCTCAAGTTCATTTCCATGAATATTTGGTTTAGTACTAGCAATACAGCCAGCATTCTTGCAACCCAAGTTTAGCTAACAAATGTAAAAATGGATCCCTCTAGAGAGAAGAACTACTAAGTGGGAATGTATGATGGGAAGGTGCATAGGGTAAAGGCATCCTTACATCAGCAGGTTAGGTTCCAGGCTAACTGCAAGAAAGAGCACATTGCTGGAAGGTAGAATGCCGTTTTTTCAACTTATAAATGCACATAAATACTAGTATACAAATAAACCCGCAAATAGAAGAGAGGAGGCTTACGCGACGTTTCGATCCGCATTTGGACTACAGCAGGGCCCACTTAGACGGCAGCCGCGTTAGGTTCCAGGCGACCGCTAAAGCAGGAAACCGCCCGTAAAGTGGAACACGCTTTTTTTCCAACTTATAAATGGCATAACAAACACTAGATAACAAAGTTTACACTATCACATATATCTAAACGTTAGCAATAGAACCAGGCCATCAAAAAACAATATAAAAGTCTACAATACACATACCATAGTGCACTCATTACTTACCTTACAAAATATTTAGTCTTAATCTAGGGTGAGACAAGTAGTATTTATTGTAAGACAATCAAGTGTGGTATGTATGGTAATAAGCACAGGCTAATTACCAGGCCACCCCACCCACCACATACTTTTCTTTGATATTTTATGCATACCAGAGCGATTAAAATGTATTATACACATGTTATTCTGTACTTACTTAACACTTACTCAGGTGGGATGCGTAGTATTTTGTAAAAAATTCAAGTGTGGTATGTATGGTAATCACGACCGAGTGAATTACATTACCAGGCCAACCAACCACACAATATTCTATGATATTTAAGCATCCCAGGAGCGATAAAATGTTTTTAAAGTTCACTCATTACTTATACTTCTAAAATATTTGTAGTCTTAATGTGGGGTCACGGAGTAAAGTTAAATGAGATTAAATCGAATAAAGAGAGAGAGTATGAATGAGTAATTGAGAGGGGACAGGCGCCACAGAGTTATGTAAAACAAGCAAGGTAGAACGTAAAGTTTGTTAAACAAACAGTTGTTACAGGGATAGCTATTTGGTTTGTGTTACAAGTTAAATTGTGTACTGGTTGTCTCTACATTGATACGGTAGAGTTTAATAAAGTAGAGAACCTCACATTTATGTAAACAATCATTTTGAGAAGAAATGAAGTTCTGAGTGAAGGCAATGGAAATAAGTCACTCTGACCTTTTTTGGGTTATCCTAGGTTCTCTACTACATATGTTGTTATGTATGATAGTTCTATGTAATTGTATTTGTCGTATACTGAATAAGACTTACTTAATACATACGTAAGGAAATAATTTTCTACAGTTACCCCCAGTAACATTTTCTTCTTATGTTAGATTATTAGAGAAAATGATATCTTGCAGTCACTTGTTTACGCAAGTTATGTGGCTCCCACATCTTAATATTTGTTATTTTTATTTCTATTTTTTTTTTTTGGTTGGGTGTATTTATCATCTTTTTATGTTATGTATCGTGTTTATATATAATTTTGAAAAAAAATATCATGGTTGATTAATGATAAATGGGTTGTACTATTAACCGTAAATATACGACCATTTTTTGAGACTCGAGTGAGTATTTGATATGTATTATATATTATTTCTTAATATGTGCGTCCCACTTGTGCAAGTGTCTGCTCCACACTCACATTTAATGTTTAGTTTATGTCTGCTTGTGGGGTGTGTATTTTTCTTACTTTTAGATGTTATCATCATGTTTATTATATTAAGTTTGAAAAAAAATATCATAGGTTGGATTAATGATAAAAATGTGTTTATTAACGTAATATACGACATTTAAATGACTCGATGATTATTATTATACAATTTACTAATATGTGTCTGCTGAGTCATAAGACACTTTACGATTTTAATGTGTGACCGGCAAAGCCAAGCACAGTATGTAAGTTTATTTAGGTACAGGTGTTATACATACAGTATAATTATCGAGTATATATATAAATTGGAAATTACTTTTTAAATTAATTTGAAATTTGGAGTTTCCAGACAAATGGGAGAGAATTAGTGCTTACTGAGCTCATGGAGAATGTAAACAAAAGGGTGGGGCACGGTGACCGTATTAGAAAGTCAGGTGGGGGGAGCCATTATAGCGAGTTGTTGGTCATAATTTGAACATGGACCGTATATGGAACGCCGTAAAGTGAAAACGCCGTAGTGGCGGCCTACTGTATTTACAAAGTCACACTAATGAAAGGAGGGAGCAGGAGGGTTTATTTAGGCTGGATGTGGTAGTGGTAAGTTAGTAGTTGTCAGTGTATAGAAGCTTGGTAGTAGTAGTAGTGGTAGTAGTCGGTAGTAGTAGTAGTAGTAGTGGGGTGGAAGGAAGTTAGTAGTGGGGAGGTGGAAGGAAGTTGTTGTGGCAGAAGGTGGAAGGAAGTAGTAGTGGGGAGGTGGTAAGAGTTAGGAGGGGCCAGTCAAATAATAAGAAAGAGGAGCGCTGCCAAGGGAGCCAGGTGCCCACCAGAGGTAAAGGGGCAGAACACGAGGGTGCGGGGAAATCAAATAAATAAATGATAGGAGAGAGAAGATATATATTATACCCTATAGATATACTTATCCTGCTCTCCTTTTCATTAGTGTGACTTTGTAAATGCTCCAAAGCTCGGAACGGGAAAACGTTGTCGTAAGGTCCTCTCCTTTATATGTGCGGGGGTATTGGGTGTATTGTTCCTGTAATGGTATTGTGCCTTTTTTTTTTATATTTATATTTTAAATGCAGTTAAACAAGTTTACACTAAAATATATATATCGTTAGCAATAGAACTAGGCATTTAAATATTTAAAAAGTAAAAATACACACCACAGTTACACTCATTATTTGCCTTAAAATATTTGTAGTCTTAATGTAGGGTGAGAAGGCGGGAAGTGTAGTAGTATTTATTTGTAGGAAGTCAGGTTGTGGGTGGTACAATAAGCGCCAGGCCATCCCCAACCACTTATAAATATACTAACCTAATTCGAAGCACCCCAGCAGCGAATAAAATGCACTATACAGTAGCGGTCCCTAGGGGGTTTTGTAATGTAATGGTTCAGGGAGTAGTTTACTAGAATAAAACGAAATTTACGATTTTAGAATCTATTTTCCCATAAAGAAATAATGTGAAGGTGTGATGAGTAGTTAACTCCATTGCTGACACCCGATGTATTAAAACAACAATTTTTTTGAAAGATACATGATTGTACATAATCATTAAGTGGGAAATGATGAAGTGAAACATTAAAAAGCTTAATACACTTACCTTTATTGGAGATTCTTCTTAGAGTATGGCCGAGGGATGGCAGGAGGGAGTGGAGTGGAATGTTTATAGTTTGGAAGGGAATCCCATTCCAGCAACATTCAGGTACCAATTGGTTTTCATGGGGTTGCTTGCATTCTCTGTTTCTTAATGCACTTGGAACACTTGAGAGTCATGGAGTCCTGTCTAGCAAAAAATATGTGGTGAGGGGTCTGTTTCTATGGCGTCTCTTTAACACTTCCCTAAAATGGCCCCAAGAATCTTTGTCACGGTACTTGTTGCCAATTTGGCTTGCAACACCTTGTTAGGGTGATGTTTCTCCATAAAGCTTTCCATCTTACACCACATAGTAAAAAATCTCTTTTATTTCTGAAGATGGACCTTCTTTCCATCTTCTCTTCCTCCTCCTCTGCCAGCTCATCTTATGTGCTGAGATGTTTTGCTCTTCCTTGCTGAAGCTCTTGAGCCTCCTCTTGTGGTGAGCTTTCCGTTGTGGGGCTTCCCCAATTCTTCCACATCCTCCAAAACTCCACATCCAAACCCCATGGAACTCCCCAGTGCCACGATTGATTTTTATCAACAGAATACAGGACCCGGTATGCTATTAGGGTCAGTCCCCATTAACCCTTCAAAATCCTCCTTGTCGGACTCAATCTGGCCACAATTTTCTCCGGGCTGAGTTCAAAGTCATGGTAGTCTACTCCCTCCCTTGCATTTTACCTTATAGGGGTTATTGCAGTGGAGGATGCTGAAGTGTTCTCTCCAACTCTTCACTTAGGGTCAACGTGAGGGTCTGTGGTCAATGGGTGTCAAGCACCTGTGATACATTGCCTTTTGTGTAGAGTTTTTTAAAGTTCTGCTAATGACCCTGCTGGTCCCATGGGCTGGAGGTGAGAGGAGTGGTATCGGGGGCAAGAACTTTACTGTGATGAACCAAACTCCTCGAAAATTAGGTCATCCAAGTTTTGGCAAACAGGATTGAGCAGTGGTGACATTGCCATTTACTTAACTAGGACTTGAGATACATGTTGTTTTTACGGAGATACTCCTCACACTTTGGGCCAAAACACTTCAATTGAACCAAGCTATGGAAAATTTCCCTCGTGACAATGCCTTACTATTAGATTCCAAAACACACACATTTTACTCTTCATATAAACTTTGTTTTTCATGAACATCTGGGATTTTCAGAATGGTTACTCTAGTAATGGCTTCACTTTGAAAGCGCCGACTCAGCATTAGCACAGAAAATTAGCAATCAGGCCTGTCTTTCATAGGCTTTGTGTCCTGGCAGAGTGCCTTTTCCTCTTGTGTAATGAGGTCCTCTTTGCTTTTGCTTCAAAATGAGGCATGTTTCATCACAATGAATACTTGTTCAGGTTTCAGTCATTCAGCCTTGCACTCTATGTAACTCCTGGAATTTATGCACATATTTTTCAGCGCCTGTGGATCCGAACTGGGCCTCCACAATGCATTACAAATCTTAACACACTGTGTATGCCAGTACGGTTCTGTAATCTTCATAACCAGCCCTTGCTCGGCACTTAAATTCACTCACCATCACCACTTATTTGCAGGACAATTTCTTAATTTACCAAATCTCTCTGCAACTGCCTAGCCTTTTCACAAATAATTGAAGTCATTAGAGTATCTCCTCGCCTAATTGTTTCTCAATTATCCACACCATTTAATACGTCTCAACTCTTTTTTTTCGAGTACTGGTGATCTCTTTTTTCGTCTGCTTAGTTACCCCCTTTGCATATATCCTGCGCTCTTTATTTATTTTTCTTGGCCAACTATGGAACATAAGGTTGTGTAGGGTTTCTTATTACAGCCTGGACAGTTCGGCCACATCTTGTTCAACTTTCATTTTGTTCAATGAGTTGTTTTCTTAACTTCAATCGTATTTCTCACTTCTTACCACAGGCATTGGCCAATAGGAAGCTTTCTTTGGGCCATGGTTAGCTGATTTTAGTACTTGCTAGCACTAAAATTATGGTATATTATGAAATTATTTCGTGAGAGCACGTGTGGGGACCTCGCCGCTCACTGGCTAAATATGCCAGACTGGCGCTGCCGCCATGGGCTCAACGCCGTGGGTAAGCCGTTCACCGGACCGTATTAACGACTCGCGAGTCAACCTATAAAAATGCGGAGTCCTTGTTTATACCGAAAAATACCCCTATGATTGTGCGAAATTTACGATTTGCCGGGGGAACCTACGGGAAAGGGGGACCACTGCTTCAGTACAGTGGAACCCCCGAGTGTCAGGCCACCCTGTGTATCGGCCCTTCGAGTTTCAATCCCACTTTTTTCGGTAAATTTTGTCCCGGAGTTTTGGCCTTTTGCCCCTGTGTTTCGGCTCCAGCGTACCAAGACCTGTCTGCCTGCCCTCACTGCCATGGCTGCCCCCGCCAGTGTCGTGAGCCAGAGTCTAGTTTTGTTTATCCTTGTGTGAAATATTACCCTGCATGCTCATCCAAACATTTCACTGTAAGTTCATTGTTTTTAGTGCTTGTTTACTGATTATTGTTACTGAAAAAAGCCACCATGGGCCCCTAACAAAAACTCATATGTGGCATCCCCTTTTGGTAAAGAAAGTGATGAAAACACGACTTTGAATGACAGCCAGAATATTGTAGCAAAGTACCAAAGTACAGGAGGAGGAAGGAGAGAGGGGAGAAGATTGTGCTTCTTCAGTGATTCTGTGGATATGTCGATACTTAAGCAGCAGGACAGTCCAATTTAGGCTATAGCACCAGGCCAGTGATCAAAGTGGCATTAAACATGTAGCAAGTAAGTTAAGTGAATAATTGATTAGAAAAAGCACTGCCCAAAAACTGAAACTCCAAGTTGATGGCAAGTTATATTGGACCGACTGACACACGCCGTCTCTGCTAACAACCATCACCACCACTATATAAGCTCATTTTTCAGTGGCCCTTGAGTGACCCAACATCAGGCAAGACAGTCAGACAAGATCAGGATGATCGGTTAGGAGAAGAGACATATGACATACAGTGGGACCCCGGTTCCCGATATTGACAAATCAGTTCATGTGAGTCTATCCGGTAGTTAAACCAAAATTATCAGGTAAGCGAATCAATTTTCCCCATAAGAAATAATGGTAAATCAAATTAATCCGTGCAAGGAACACAAAAGCTTGTAAAAATAAAAATTCTATACACATTGAAATAGTAATTTTAATACACCCAAAATGAAGAAGACATGCACAGTTACATGACATTACCTATTATTGAAGATCTGGTGATGATTGATGGGATGGGAGGGAGCGGATAGGGAGAGTGGGGATGGTCTTATGTGTTTAGGGAGGGGAATGCCCGCATTCCCAGGTTTGGATTTGAGGGTAGTAAGGCTTTTCGTGCGAGGTTACTTCCTTCTTCGGTTAATGCTCTAGGACCAGCTTGGAGTCACTGGACTTCTGTCGCTCAACATATCTGTCCATAGAGGTCTGTACCTCTATTCTTTATGACTGTCCTAAAAGTGTTTCATACTATTTGTCAGTGTATAGTCACCAGCATGGCTTGCAATTTTTTAAAAAAGGCTGTAATGGGGGAGGGAAAAGGGTAAAAAAAAAATAATCACAAAAAAAAAAAAAAAAAAGGGAATAAAAATAAAAACACAAAAAAAAAAATATAAAATTGGGACAAAAAAGAAAGAACACAAAAAAAATATAGGCATGACCTAAATACGCACATTTTAAAGGAATTATCTGACTAATTTTATGGGGTGTTACATTACACCTTTAGTTTTTTGCTGTTTAGTGTTTTGTAGAGTTGGTAAACATTCATTCTGTATTGCTTCAAGTTTCTGATGATTTTTTTTGGTATGACAGTTTTTGTTTTTCAAAATTTTTGTGATTCTTGATATAACAGTGTTATGGGTTGTGGGTACTTTGCTCACTTATCCTTTACTGTTATATCATTGTATAATCTTATCTTTAACTTGTGCAAAAAATTTAAACCTTTCAGAGTAACTTATGGGAACTTTTTAATAAAGATTCATTTTCAAGGTACTGACTACTGTCTAAGGACAATGTGTGGTGTAAATATTATGCAGTAGATTTGCAGTGTGTGGAAATTGGAAGGGGGTGTGATTAAATAAAAGTATTAGTCAAGAGGGCAGAAGAGGGTTGTTGAGGTGGTTTGTTCATTTTAGAGAGAATGGATCAAAGTAGATTGACCTGGATAAGCATTATAATCTATAAGGGGAAGGATGGCGGGGTAGGGTCGTCCTCGAAAGGGTTGGAGAGAGGGGGTAAAGGAGGTTTGTGGGCGAGGGGCTTGGGGACTTCCAGCAAGCGTGCCGTGAGCGTGTTAGATAGGAGTGAATGGTGATGAATTGGTACTTGGGACCTGACGATCTGTTGGTGTGTGTAGCAGGGTAATATGTAGTGAAGGGATTTCAGGGAAACCGGTTATTTTCATATTGTCGGACTTGAGTCACTGGATATGGGAATTACATTGCCTGCACTTTAAAAGGAGGGGTTTGGGGATATTGGCTGTTCTGGAGGATAATGTGTGTATTACTTTATACGTATATGCTCTAAATGTTGTATTCTGGCACCTCTGGCAAAAACAGTGATAATGTGTGGAGTGTGGTGATGTGTGGAATGATGATGAAAGTATTTTCTTAGTAGGGGATTTTCTTTCTTCTTTGGGTCACCCTTGCCTCGGTGGGAGACGGCCGAGTTGTTGGAAGAGACAAAAAAAAAAAAAAGGTATTGACCCCTTGAATTAAAATGTTATGTCTTAAATTTGTATGAATAACACCCTTCTGTAGACAGGCATGTCCAATAGTATTTATATATAATGGTACTAATATTTTTCTCTTTTTCTATGGAGCCAGGCACTACTTCGCATTACCTGACCTTCCTGGTAATACTTGGATTTATATATGATTAATTTCTCTGTATAAGTAGACTGTTAGGCCCCCTTCCCCCCCCCCCCACCCCAGTATCTGGTATAGTGGAGCCAGAGGCATGTGTATAATTATTGCATATAATTTTTATGCATAGTATTTATTTAAATGTCAATAGTCAAGTAAGCTGTGATATTTCATTAGTTCAAGTCTTGATATTATGTATGCGTCAGATTTATGTAGAGTTTACCTTTGCTATATGTTAGAGGCCACATTAAAACGTATTAAATGCTAATATCATAGTGAGAATTTTTTCAATATGTCTTAGAAGCTCAGTTGGCTGCACTAGGTTTGAAACATTCTAGTTGTTGGTAATGATTTCTGAATGTGTTTGATGTCTGTAGTAGCACAGTGATTACGTCGTTGTTTGATATAGTGTTTATGTGATCTTCCTCTCTCCTAAAATTTGATCTCTTCATATAGTTAACATTGTTGGCTGTTTAGCCTTTTAACTATAAATGCTGTGACTATTCAGTGGTTAGTCTGTAAAAACATATTACTTTCATTAATAATTGCATACAAACTTTGCAATGTAAGAATTGGTAATTCGAGTAATAAATCCTGATATAAAGTTTTCACGTTGGGTGACAGAGTATTTTGTATCTCTTATTGATGGATTGCAGTAAATAGAGATCATGTTCTTGTTATCTGTAAAGTTCAATACTTACTTTTAAGGATTTTCAGTATTCCTTGCATATCCTCCTCCAGCCCATTTACTACCACCTTCCATTATGTTAACAAGGTAACTTTTTTTTTTTCCCATAATTGAGATGTAAAGTAAAAGGACACAAGTTGCAACTATGTGGACATTTATTGTGGCATCGTTTCCGCTCTCAGGAGCTTTATCAAGCTTGATTAAACAGCTCCTGATGAGAGCGAAACGTTCAGAATTGCAACAATATAGGTCCATCATTAGTTGCCACCTATGTGTCATTTTACTTTACTCTATGGTCGGATAATTCTACCATTTTATTACTTAAATGAGATTTTAGGACAGCATTGTCTTCAAGGGAAGGATTGTCATTCCTCTGTCATATTTATTGATAGAATTTAGGTCTTTCTCTTGCTCTCTTCATTATTAACTTAATTTGATCCTTGCGATGTCCACAAACCCCTGAAATGACAACTTGACTATCAATGTGTCCAAAAAAAATCCATCTAATGGCATATACAATACACTGTCTCTTAATTACATTTAATTTTTTAAACTGTTACTTCTGTTCTTTCATTTCCTTGACTTTTTACTTTAATATCGTTTTTCCGTTTTTTTTCACCCCCCTTCAGAACTACAACTTCATCTTTTTGAACACTTCTGACAGGGGGGGTTTAACTGGGGCAGGGAGGGGTGGGGAGGGGGGAAAAAGAGAGGGATTTTAATAAGAACCTAGCAAATAAGACTTTGGTTAATTTGTGAGTATTTTTCATTTCATCCATAAAATTTAACTTTTGGGAGGAATTATTACACCAAAGTTCTGCCTGTGTAGTGACTGAATCAATCACGGAAAGAGATGAGATTATTTTGTATTGAAAATACTTAGAAAAATAGGCTTTAAGATACAGTATGGCCAACATGAAGTGTACAACTTCCAGCATTCTTCTTCTTCCACCTTATTATTAGGAGAGCATGGAGGCTCTGTGCTGTAACTAGCGAGCACAGGGCTGTCATACATATAACATAAATTGTGAAAATGTGCTGTTGTCATACGTTCTTATAGGTGTTATTATGTTTTGTCTTTTAACCCAGGGGGGTTGGTGTGGAGGACCTAATGCCTGAATATATTGGTCACAGTTATTAAGCTTGTGTGTGTGTGTGTGTCGTGTGATGTGTGCATATCCTCTCACCCACGCTCACTTACTGACATTTTTCATTTGAACCTTAATTTCTACAAGTGAGAATTATTCTGCATGTTCACAGGCAGAACCTGGAATTGTTCTGCGTCTCTTGTTATTATCAAATTTTTTTTGTTCATTTTGCGCAATACTCTCATTTATTTCTACTGTCTTTGAACGCTAGTCTATAAAACTCTTGCTTATTTGATGTAGTGTGGTACCCCAACTGTATTACTCTTACTCTGTTTTTAATATGTAATTTAAGCTAATAGTGACCTTTTTTAAGCTGCTGCGTGTCCATATCTTACAATGGTTTGTGTTTTGTATCTAATGGAAATATTAAACTATTTAGATATTTGCACACCAAATTTCCTGATGAATGCTCCATTTAGAGTGCAAGGTTCATGTAGGAAGCCTTCCTAAAGGGATCTTTTCATCAGAGATGTGCTCTGCTGTTACTATTCATAAGAGCCGTTTTTCGACAAATTTTATTATTTGCTTGCGGTCTATTATTATTATGCCTTATAATCATTATATAGTATATCCAGGTGAATTTATAGTTTATTTTCTCTCTGCTTGGATATTATAATATACTGTTCTAGATACCAATACGTACATAGAATACAAAGAATTCAACATTAAAAAGAATTAATTTTTCCACTTGCGATTCTTAATATGTATAATATAGTTGAGTTACCACCTCTGTTTCTTGATTAATATAAAATTAGATAGTTTTGAGATTCTGTAACATAAGAACTATAAGAAATATATACTTTGTTCGTTGAGAGTGACACTGTATAGTTGTCCGACACTAGGGACTATCTGTTACTAGCTCATTGAGTGTGTTATTTACTGCAGCTTGTTCATCTTGAACACCATTTAATTTTTTGTTTTTGTCTTGACATTTATTATACATCTTTGCTTCTAAATGCTCATGTCTGTACAAACTTGTGTTTTCTGTAATCATCTGTTGCTGTTGTAGGTAGGTGTGTAGTGTTGTTATTACGCTAAAGGTATGTCAGATTATTTTACATTACTTTTGGTGCATATGGAATGCAAATGAATTATTGTATCTGTGTATGGATTCTGATGAGCTAATAGATATGCAGTCTCTTTAGTAATGTTTCTTCTTTCTCCTAGATTGGATTCTCTACTTATTTAGTTCAGTTACATTCTTTCTTATGCCTGATTTGTCTTGAGGAATTCTTCTTTTTGCCTTTTGATAATATCAGGCACCACTCATATGCTGGCCATTTTCGTAACCGCACAGATAGGAGTAATGAAAAATTCGTGATGACATTTCGGTCCAAACTTGGAACAATAAAATAGTTAATAGTCCAAAGTCAGACCAAAACATCATCACGAGTTCTGTCTCATTATGTGCGGGTTATTTGTGTATTGTTCCAGTCATGGTATTGTGTCTTTTTTTCCTTTATCAACCAGCATCTCTACAGGACTGTATCACTCCTTGGGTTATTTGTGTAAGGTGTCTGAAAGTCATCTAACTCACGCATACTGCGCATGGTTTAGAAGTACGAGAAATTTCCCAGTGAATAAGTCAACACCTTAAAATTTGAGGGTATTACATTGTGTTGAGGTCTGTATGCTTCGTTAATGACCTTGGCTTTATTTTCACCTCTGCCGTGTATTACAAAATTTTATACTTGGTATTAGTTGTCCATTAGTTTTTGAGAGATACATTTTAATTCTTAATGTGTACTTATTGCGTCTGGGCATTTACAGGCTGTCTCTGTGAACTCAATTAGCGGTGAGAACTTGTTTACTGAGAACTTGGCTGGTTACAGTGGCTCTCGGTGAGTCGATATTGTATGTCGTACAGAACTTGGTCATGGAAACGGGCAGCACAGCATCTCAGTGTCAAGCATCTCAGTCTCCTTTCTGCAAGCCACTCTTTGCATGCACTAGCTTCTACAGTCTCCATGACTACATATTTGTTGATAAATTAGACCACATGTTGCAACTCTTGGGTATATTTCATTGAGGAACGTTTCGCCTCACAGTGGCTTCATCAGTCCATACAAGGACGAAGAATCTTGAAGAACAGTAGGGACAGAATTGAGGTAATTCAGTTACCTTCAACTTGAGTCGATGTGGTCGTCCATCAATCTTGAATAGATACGGCATATGTATTATATTCAAGATTGATGGAATGAGGGACTGACACATCGACGCGAAGGGTTGAAGGTTCTGTATTACCTCATTCTTCTTACTATTCTTCATGATTCTCCTTTTTGGACCTGATGAAGCCACTGTGTGGCGAAACAGTTTCCTCAATAATGATACCAAGTGTGAAGATGTGTCTAATTTATCAAACATGTTCGGTTTTATGAACCCATTATCTAAACTACATATTTGTACAAATTTGTACTTTATTGTGCACCCCATAGTACGAAGAAGAGAAGTGCAGCAGCACTTGGAGAGGAAACATAAAAACAAAGGAAAATGGAAGAAGTACAAAAGAAGTTAAACTGTAATGGGATTAGCCGGTTTGTTCATCATGTGTGTTTACATTCTAAGCATCTCTTGTGGTCTATCTTATGAAATGTTTAAAACCAGTGATCAGGTTGTCGATGGTAATATTATAATGCTAATTAATAATAAACAGTCGCTATGGAGCTCTTAACCCTTTGGACTGTCGCAGGCACCATTTCTGAAGCTGCCCATTCATTGTCTAATAAATTTTTGAAACAAATAAAGAAAATTTTTTTATCGTTATGAAATAATAATCTTTTCCCACTGCTTTATAACACCAAAAAAAAAATAAAAAAAAAATAAAAAAAAAAAAAAAAAAAAAGTACAAGATTTGATGGAAAACCTTAAGGGTTTACACTTTCGCGAGTCAGCGATCTGTGATAAGTTTCTCTTCGGCGATTGCGCCGACTGGGCACTTTTCTCGGCCATTTTCCTTTTGTTAGTGGCGAAATCTCTTAGTTATTATTTAGATACGCCTTTTGTTTGTATCGATATCGCGGGGGGCTGGCTGGAATACAAAAAATACCCCATTTAACATTTTTTCATACTAACAATAAAGTGGTCAGGAATGTGGGCAGTGTTGGCACAATTTCATGCAAATTCAAAAAGATTCAAATTTCAAAATAGGTCCCAAAATAAACAATGCTGACATTCTGGCACTAATAATAATACATATCCTTTGTTCATTAGGTCATTTCTCCAGGCCCTCTTCTTATATTACTCTTGTTTTCTATTATCGATTTTTTATTCATACAAAAAATAAATGATTTACTGTTATGCAACTACTGCATTATTGTAAAAATGATATAAATATATCAGTGTACTTGTAACAGAATATTTGAATCACCAATTGCCGTGTTTGAACGTGTTAGAGCTATGATTTGTTTACTCTTGAATACATTGGCAAAAATTCAAAACATTTTTGCTACTTTGAGCTCAATTTCAAGGTTGTTTTCATGTGAAAACTATATCAAATATCCATTCTCTGTTTCTGTAATATGTTTTCATTCTATTAATTGAGACAAGACAACGACAATACACCCATAAATACTATACGAAAATACACCTCAAAGTCAGAGTTTTTATCCAAAAAAACACAGTCAGTTTTTTTTTTCTCCTTATGCATGCATGCTGCAGGATTTTTTTATAAGCGCACTGACCACACCAGGACCCATTCTCTCATATGTGGGGGCCTAAAGCCTTCTCCCGCTTGATTTGAAACACACTTGAAGTTTTGAGAGATATATACTTCCGAAACCACTGGCTCGTAAGACGTATTATCTATGGCCGAAACAGTTCAAAGGGTTATTTAATGTCAACAAACCAAACCTTTACGAAATACGTATATGACATTTAAAGTGCTCAAGAGTGATTATTACTAATTATTATTATTATTATTATTATTACCATCATCATGTCTTGTTCACTGATTTTTAATTCATTTCTAACACCTTCTTAGTACCACAAGAGACACCAATGATATGACAAGAATGTAAACACACAGACCCTGAATCCCCACGAGGTCCTGGCCTAAGACTAGCCTCTGGGACATTGACCCCTGAAAACCCTCTCCAGGTATTCTCAGGTATACAAGATGAACACAATAGTTAACCCTTTACTGGTGAACTCTTATTGTATTTCCATTTCCTCTCGTGTTTCCTCTTCCAGCGTTTGCTGCCAATTTCTATGTTGTTTATTATTGGGTTGCACAATAAAGTACAAATTTATGAGGAAATATGCTTGATGCTGAGATGAGTCACTCTAACCCCTTTACACTTGAACTTTTGTACTTCTTTCTTTGCTCTCTTCTTCCTTCTTTTTACAAAAATAGTCACCTTCTTTCCCTACATTTTAGGACCACAAATCATCCTTTTAAGGTATAGTTAATTAGTGTACTGTATGTACTGTATTTTACTTATTGGTTTTGAATGCTTAGTTCTATTGTGTGGGTTAACGATACAAATGGAACTCAAAGATGAACGTATCGCAGCGTTATCGAGTCGTTTCGAAAATAAGACCATTTTTTCGGGAACAAACTGTGTCCTTTTTTCGGGACCGACAGGGTACGGACGCTGATGGGGGGGCTTGGCCCGCTATGTACCGCGTCCCCGCCAGCGCAAGGTGAGCAGTCTAGCGTTGCTTTACTGCTTGAGGTGAACACCTAACTGCGATCTCAATTCACCACATGTTTACGATTGTTTAGTTGTGGTCTGAGTGCTTGTTGGGGCTGTGAAATAAGCTGCCAAGGGCCCAAAGAAAACTTGCTAGCGGTTCCCCTGTGGTAAAGAAAGTGAGAAAACACATAGATGTGAGAAGGAAAATATACGGAAAGTATGATGATTGGAGTGAGTCTTGTGAGCTTGCCAGGATGTTAACAGAGGACTGGTGGACAGTTGTAGTTTGCCTGAGACTGAATCAGAACGGACTGTGGACAGTTATTTGTGAGACAGAAAACAGCGACTGTGGACTGTTATTTTGTGAGAAAAACAGGTCGGTGTGGACAGTTTGTGAGACTGAATAGACGACTGTGGAGTTATTTTGTGAGACAAACAGTTTGATTTGTGGACAGTTATTTTGTGTGACAGGTAAAACAGTCACTGTGGAACGTGTATTTTATGAGACATGAAACTGCACAATCTTGTGGAGTTATTTTGTGAGACAGAAAAACAAGACAACTGTGGAGATTATTTTGTTGAGACAGAAACAGACAACTGTGGAGTTATTTTGTGAAGGAGGACGATTGTGGACAGTTTTTTTAGACAGAAAACGTCGACTGTGGAAGTATTTTGTGAGACAAACAGACGATTGTGAACAGTTATTTTTGTGAGGGACAGAAACAGTCGACTGTGCGACAGTTACTTGTGGAGACAGACAACCGACGGCTGTGGAAAGTTTTGTGTGACAGAAACAGACAAATGTGGACAGTTATTTTGTGAGACAGCGATTGTTTGGACAGTTATTTTTGTGAGACAAACAGAAAACTGTGGACAGTTTTTGTTGTGAGACTGTATAACAGTTGCAATGTGGAGTTTTGTGAGACCAAACAGAACGATTGTGGGACAGTTATTTTGAGGAGACAGAAAAAGATGACTGTAAGACAGTTATTTTTGTGAGAACTGGGGTCCCAATGACTCAAGCTGGTCCTAGAGTGTCATTAAAAATACAGAGAAGGAAAGAAACCACCAGAGAGGGCTTTTTGATACCGGGAAGTCTCAATTGGAGGAGGATGTTTCCTTCACAAACAATAACCCCAAACTCCTCTCTCCTCTCTCCCTATATTCCAGATTGCACCACCAATCTTCAATTATAGGTAAGTAATTAATTTTATTTTAGATTACTATACATAATTAAAGACTGATAGCCTTTGTGTGTGTGTATGTAAAACTGTAATGAATCTCTTATAAAATGTATTTTTTTTGTGATTCTTTTTGGGTTTCTGCGAAGGGATTAATTGTATTTCCCATATATTTCTTCATGGCGAATTTAATGCTTGAATTTCAGACTTTAGAATTTAGAAACTAGCTCCGGAACAGGATTAAGTTCGAAATTTGAGGTTCCACTGTACTAAGAATGTTTTTTTTTAAAATAGTGCAAAGGTGACATGTATAAAACAATATCTATACCTACTACCAGAATTCAGTATGTTGGAAATCATCAGTATAGGGGCAGCTCCTCGTTTAAATGACAACTTCGCTTACAACGACTCTTAAGAATTCGGTCTTCTTATGTGGGGAATACCTGTACAGTACTTTACATCGTAGGTACTGATGTGCCTTGTAGATCCACCATCTCTCAAGTTCATTTCCATGAATATTTGGTTTAGTACTAGCAATACAGCCAGCATTCTTGCAACCCAAGTTTAGCTAACAAATGTAAAAATGGATCCCTCTAGAGAGAAGAACTACTAAGTGGGAATGTATGATGGGAAGGTGCATAGGGTAAAGGCATCCTTACATCAGCAGGTTAGGTTCCAGGCTAACTGCAAGAAAGAGCACATTGCTGGAAGGTAGAATGCCGTTTTTTCAACTTATAAATGCACATAAATACTAGTATACAAATAAACCCGCAAATAGAAGAGAGGAGGCTTACGCGACGTTTCGATCCGCATTTGGACTACAGCAGGGCCCACTTAGACGGCAGCCGCGTTAGGTTCCAGGCGACCGCTAAAGCAGGAAACCGCCCGTAAAGTGGAACACGCTTTTTTTCCAACTTATAAATGGCATAACAAACACTAGATAACAAAGTTTACACTATCACATATATCTAAACGTTAGCAATAGAACCAGGCCATCAAAAAACAATATAAAAGTCTACAATACACATACCATAGTGCACTCATTACTTACCTTACAAAATATTTAGTCTTAATCTAGGGTGAGACAAGTAGTATTTATTGTAAGACAATCAAGTGTGGTATGTATGGTAATAAGCACAGGCTAATTACCAGGCCACCCCACCCACCACATACTTTTCTTTGATATTTTATGCATACCAGAGCGATTAAAATGTATTATACACATGTTATTCTGTACTTACTTAACACTTACTCAGGTGGGATGCGTAGTATTTTGTAAAAAATTCAAGTGTGGTATGTATGGTAATCACGACCGAGTGAATTACATTACCAGGCCAACCAACCACACAATATTCTATGATATTTAAGCATCCCAGGAGCGATAAAATGTTTTTAAAGTTCACTCATTACTTATACTTCTAAAATATTTGTAGTCTTAATGTGGGGTCACGGAGTAAAGTTAAATGAGATTAAATCGAATAAAGAGAGAGAGTATGAATGAGTAATTGAGAGGGGACAGGCGCCACAGAGTTATGTAAAACAAGCAAGGTAGAACGTAAAGTTTGTTAAACAAACAGTTGTTACAGGGATAGCTATTTGGTTTGTGTTACAAGTTAAATTGTGTACTGGTTGTCTCTACATTGATACGGTAGAGTTTAATAAAGTAGAGAACCTCACATTTATGTAAACAATCATTTTGAGAAGAAATGAAGTTCTGAGTGAAGGCAATGGAAATAAGTCACTCTGACCTTTTTTGGGTTATCCTAGGTTCTCTACTACATATGTTGTTATGTATGATAGTTCTATGTAATTGTATTTGTCGTATACTGAATAAGACTTACTTAATACATACGTAAGGAAATAATTTTCTACAGTTACCCCCAGTAACATTTTCTTCTTATGTTAGATTATTAGAGAAAATGATATCTTGCAGTCACTTGTTTACGCAAGTTATGTGGCTCCCACATCTTAATATTTGTTATTTTTATTTCTATTTTTTTTTTTTGGTTGGGTGTATTTATCATCTTTTTATGTTATGTATCGTGTTTATATATAATTTTGAAAAAAAATATCATGGTTGATTAATGATAAATGGGTTGTACTATTAACCGTAAATATACGACCATTTTTTGAGACTCGAGTGAGTATTTGATATGTATTATATATTATTTCTTAATATGTGCGTCCCACTTGTGCAAGTGTCTGCTCCACACTCACATTTAATGTTTAGTTTATGTCTGCTTGTGGGGTGTGTATTTTTCTTACTTTTAGATGTTATCATCATGTTTATTATATTAAGTTTGAAAAAAAATATCATAGGTTGGATTAATGATAAAAATGTGTTTATTAACGTAATATACGACATTTAAATGACTCGATGATTATTATTATACAATTTACTAATATGTGTCTGCTGAGTCATAAGACACTTTACGATTTTAATGTGTGACCGGCAAAGCCAAGCACAGTATGTAAGTTTATTTAGGTACAGGTGTTATACATACAGTATAATTATCGAGTATATATATAAATTGGAAATTACTTTTTAAATTAATTTGAAATTTGGAGTTTCCAGACAAATGGGAGAGAATTAGTGCTTACTGAGCTCATGGAGAATGTAAACAAAAGGGTGGGGCACGGTGACCGTATTAGAAAGTCAGGTGGGGGGAGCCATTATAGCGAGTTGTTGGTCATAATTTGAACATGGACCGTATATGGAACGCCGTAAAGTGAAAACGCCGTAGTGGCGGCCTACTGTATTTACAAAGTCACACTAATGAAAGGAGGGAGCAGGAGGGTTTATTTAGGCTGGATGTGGTAGTGGTAAGTTAGTAGTTGTCAGTGTATAGAAGCTTGGTAGTAGTAGTAGTGGTAGTAGTCGGTAGTAGTAGTAGTAGTAGTGGGGTGGAAGGAAGTTAGTAGTGGGGAGGTGGAAGGAAGTTGTTGTGGCAGAAGGTGGAAGGAAGTAGTAGTGGGGAGGTGGTAAGAGTTAGGAGGGGCCAGTCAAATAATAAGAAAGAGGAGCGCTGCCAAGGGAGCCAGGTGCCCACCAGAGGTAAAGGGGCAGAACACGAGGGTGCGGGGAAATCAAATAAATAAATGATAGGAGAGAGAAGATATATATTATACCCTATAGATATACTTATCCTGCTCTCCTTTTCATTAGTGTGACTTTGTAAATGCTCCAAAGCTCGGAACGGGAAAACGTTGTCGTAAGGTCCTCTCCTTTATATGTGCGGGGGTATTGGGTGTATTGTTCCTGTAATGGTATTGTGCCTTTTTTTTTTATATTTATATTTTAAATGCAGTTAAACAAGTTTACACTAAAATATATATATCGTTAGCAATAGAACTAGGCATTTAAATATTTAAAAAGTAAAAATACACACCACAGTTACACTCATTATTTGCCTTAAAATATTTGTAGTCTTAATGTAGGGTGAGAAGGCGGGAAGTGTAGTAGTATTTATTTGTAGGAAGTCAGGTTGTGGGTGGTACAATAAGCGCCAGGCCATCCCCAACCACTTATAAATATACTAACCTAATTCGAAGCGGAAACATTGTCGTACACTTTGTAGGGAAGAGCGGGGACTTGCCAGTGTGTCCATTCCCTTGTTTTAAAATTAAGGTTAGGTAAGTTTGTTAGGAAACAGGCCAAGTTTTTTGTGACGCGGATTTAAGTCGGATGATGACTTGCCGTTGGAACTTTTGGTCGTCTGGTCGAGGCCTTCCGCTGGCTTATTGTAGTCATAATTATAACCATTTGTAATATTTTTTGTCGATTAAGATTCTTCATTTAGCAATGATACAATGTTGTACAGAGGTAAATTGACATTTAGATGTGGATGCAGAAAGCCCCTTAATATGCAGAGCATTTCGGGCATTTTTGTACCATAAAGTCAAATAGGGGCTGCTTCCGGTTGGCAACCCCCTTTGGGTTCAAACACTGAGGGTCCATGGCTCGATCCCGGCATGGGGGGAAACGTTGGTCTTGTTTCCATACACTTGCTGCCCGGTTCACATAGCAGTAGTACCTGGTGTTAGTCTGAGTGTTGTGGGTGGCATCCCAGAGGTGATAGAAATACTTTAGATAAGACTGGGCTTTGGGCTTTGAAATGAGTTTGGAGTAGGATGACACTTCTTAAAATGTAAATTCAACTATGTAAAAAATTGCGTTTCATTTTGTCTTGATACAACTGTAGTACTGTTCTAGTGTCCTGATACAGCTGTATTGCTGCTCTATAGTGTCCTAATACAACTGTAGTACTGTTCTAGTGTCCTGATACAGCTGTATTGCTGCTCTATAGTGTCCTAATACAACTGTAGTACTGTTCTAGTGTCCTGATACAGCTGTATTGCTGCTCTATAGTGCCCCAAAATACAAACTGTAGTACTGTTCTAGTGTCCTGATACAGCTGTATTGCTGCTCTACAGTGTCCTAATACAACTGTAGTACTGTTCTAGTGTCCTGATACAGCTGTATTGCTGCTCTACAGTGTCCTAATACAACTGTAGTGTTGCTCTACAGTGTCCTAATACAACTGTAATGTTGCTCTACAGTGTCCTAATACAACTGTAGTGTTGCTCTACAGTGTCCTGATACAACTGTACTGCTGCTCTACAGTGTCCTAATACAACTGTAGTGTTGCTCTACAGTGTCCTGATACAACCTGTAGTGCTGCTCTACAGTGTCCTGATACAACCTGTAGTGCTGCTCTACAGTGTCCTGATACAACCTGTAGTGCTGCTCTACAGTGTCCTAATACAACTGTAGTGTTGCTCTACAGTGTCCTGATACAACTGTACTGCTGCTCTACCGTGTCCTAATACAACTGTAGTGTTGCTCTACAGTGTCCTGATACAACTGTAGTGTTGCTCTACAGTGTCCTGATACAACTGTAGTGCTGCTCTACAGTGTCCTAATACAACTGTAGTGTTGCTCTACAGTGTCCTAATACAACTGTAGTGCTGCTCTACAGTGTCCTGATACAACCTGTAGTGCTGCTCTACAGTGTCCTGATACAACCTGTAGTGCTGCTCTACAGTGTCCTGATACAACTGTAGTGTTGCTCTACAGTGTACTAATACAACTGTAGTGTTGCTCTACAGTGTCCTGATACAACTGTAGTGTTGCTCTACAGTGTCCTAATACAACTGTAGTGTTGCTCTACAGTGTCCTGATACAACTGTACTGCTGCTCTACAGTGTCCTAATACAACTGTAGTGTTGCTCTACAGTGTCCTAATACAACTGTAGTGTTGCTCTACAGTGTCCTGATACAACCTGTAGTGCTGCTCTACAGTGTCCTGATACAACCTGTAGTGCTGCTCTACAGTGTCCTAATACAACTGTAGTGTTGCTCTACAGTGTCCTGATACAACCTGTAGTGCTGCTCTACAGTGTCCTAATACAACTGTAGTGTTGCTCTACAGTGTCCTGATACAACCTGTATGCTGCTCTACAGTGTCCTGATACAACCTGTAGTGCTGCTCTACAGTGTCCTAATACAACTGTAGTGTTGCTCACGTGTCCTGTTACAACCTGTAGTGCTGCTCTACATGTCCTGTTTACAACCGTAGTGCTGCCTACAGTGTCCTGATACAACCTTAGTGCTGCCTACAGTGTCCTGATACAACCTGTAGTGCTGCTCTACAGTGTCCTAATACAACTGTAGTGTTGCTCTACAGTGTCCTCATACAACTGTAGTGTTGCTCTACAGTGTCCTCATACAACCTGTAGTGCTGCTCTACAGTGTCCTAATACAACTGTAGTGTTGCTCTACAGGGGTCCGATACAACTGTACTGCTGGCTCTTCAGGTCCTAATACAACTGTAGTGCTGCTCTACAGTGTCCTGATACAACCTGTAGTGCTGCTCTACAGTGTCCTAATACAACTGTAGTGTTGCTCTACAGTGTCCTAATACAACTGTACTGCTGCTCTACAGTGTCCTAATACAACTGTAGTGTTGCTCTACAGTGTCCTGATACAACTGTAGTGCTGCTCTACTGTCAGCATAGTTGCTGATCCCTGTATTCCCAGTATTATATAGCATAGCATATTAGTATCATCCCTGTGCTTTAGACACGAGATCCCTCGTAGGCCTGGCTTTGTGTGACGTCATGGGGATACACATGGGCAGTGATCCCCCTGTCCCGTTCTCACTCGGCGGCAGACCTACTCCAGGCATAGACAGGCTAGACACCGGGCTCCATCTCTCATCTCAGTCTGACAATACATTTACCATCCTACAAGTGTGTCTACTTTCAACCTACGATATCTCCATTCAAGAACCCTTACGATACTACAGTGTCCTGATACAACTGTAGTGCTGCTCTACAGTGTCCTGATACAACTGTAGTGTTGCTCTACAGTGTCCTAATACAACTGTAGTGTTGCTCTACAGTGTCCTGATACAACTGTAGTGTTGCTCTACAGTGTCCTGATACAACTGTAGTGCTGCTCTACAGTGTCCTGATACAACTGTAGTGCTGCTCTACAGTGTCCTGATTACAACTGTACTGCCCGCTCTACAGTGTCCCTGATACAACTGTACTGCTGCTCTACAGTGTCCTGATACAAAAAACAGTGCTGCTCTACAGTTCCTGATACAACTGTAGTGCTGCTCTACAGTGGGCCTGATACAATAACAGTGCTGCTCTACCCGTGTCCTGATACAACGTAGTGCTGCTCTACAGTGTCCTGATACAACGTAGTGTTGGTCACAGTGGGCCTGATAAACTGTAGTGCGCTCTACAGGTCCTGAACACTGGGGTGCTGCTCACGTGTCCGAACAACGTAGTGCGCCTACAGTGTCCTGATACAACTGTAGTGCTGCTCTACAGTGTCCTGAACAACTGAGTGCTGCCTACAGTGTCCGCAAGTAGTGCTGCCACAGTGTCCTGAACAACTGTAGGTGTGTTGCCCCTACAGGGGTCCTGATACAACTGTAGTGCGCTCTACAGTGTCCTGATACAAATGTAGTGTGCTCTACAGTGTCCTGATACAACTGTAGTGTTTTGCTTACATTGTCCCTCATACAACGTACTGCTGCTCTTAAATGTCCTGATGCAACTGTAGTGCTGCTCACAGTGTCCTGATACAATAACAGTGCTGCTCTAGAGTTTCCCGATACAGCTGTGTGCTGCTCTACAGTGTCCTGATACAACTGTAGTGCTGCTCTACAGTGTCCCCGATACAACTGTAGTGCTGCTCTACAGTGTCCAAAACAACTGTATGTTGCTCTACAGTGTCCTCATACAACTGTAGTGCTGCTCTACAGTGTCCTGATACAATAACAGTGCTGCTCTACAGTGTCCTGATACAACTGTAGTGCTGCTCTACAGTGTCCTGATACAACTGTAGTGTTGCTCTACAGTGTCCTGATACAACTGTAGTGCTGCTCTACAGTGTCCCCGATACAACTGTTTGTGCTGCTCTACAGTGTCCTGATACAACTGTTTGTGGCTGTCTCTACAGTGTCCTGATACAACTGTAGTGCTGCTCTACAGTGTCCTGATACAACTGTAGTGCTGCTCTACAGTGTCCTCATACAACTGTAGTGCTGCTCTACAGTGTCCTGATACAATAACAGTGCTGCTCTAGAGTCCTGATACAACTGTAGTGCTGCTCTACAGTGTCCTGATACAACTGTAGTGTTGCTCTACAGTGTCCTGATACAACTGTACTGCTGCTCTATAGTGTCCTGATGCAACTGTAGTGCTGCTCTACAGTGTCCTGATACAATAACAGTGCTGCTCTAGAGTCCTGATACAGCTGTAGTGCTGCTCTACAGTGTCCTCACTAACTCTCAACTTACGCCCTAGTTTTTCCGAATTAGTGATTATCTCAGGATCGAACTGTTTGCCCAAAATAAACTTTAGCTCCACTATAATGGCAGAGACAGGTGTCAGTACTTTGAAAACGGGAGATGGGAGATCGAAGTGCATGTTGAATCTGTCGTTAGTGGTTAAATAACAAGGAATAAAGGAATCTGTTTTAACTGAGGAAAGATTTTTGTGAATTTGAGTATATGCAATTAACAAAATTTTTTAAACATTGCAAAGGAAAACGTCAATTTAACGCCACTTGCAGTTAAATGCCTTAATCATGTTTAAAAAAAAAAGACAAAATTCTAATCTTAATTCTTTAAAAGTTGTGGAGCAAGCTCTTGAAAGAGCGTTAGTGCTGATGCATTGGGCTTTTTAGGAGCGTGCCGTAAATAGCATTAAGTGTTTCTAACAAGGAAGAGGTTATGTTGTAAGTAGTTCCTCTTTGTGTTTTGGGTTTTTTTTGTGCTTTTTGGGAGTATATGGTGTGTGATGTTCGCTGTTTAGATCTTGATGCTGTGAGTTGTTCCTCTCCCATTTTAATGAGTTGGTTTTGGTTTTTTTCTCCTTCTCTCATTTGTATTACTTTGGGTTTGCTGAGGAGGCATTCCAACAGTAACTGTGCATCCAGCCTTAAACCTGTCCAAGACGTTTTGCAGTTGTTTTGCGCTGCTCACGTATTGGATTTTCTTGATTAGTTTTGTGTTGACACCTCCGGCATTGGATTTCAAGGACGGAGCCTTGTAGAGCCTTGCTAGGGTTTCAAGGGCGGAGCCTTGTAGAGCCTTGCTAGGTTACAAGGCGGAGCCTTGTAGAGCCTTGCTAGGTTACAAGGACGGAGCCTTGTTAGAGCCTTGCTAGGGTTTCAAGGACGGTGCCTTGTTAGAGTATTGCTAGGTTACAAGGACGGAGCCTTGTAGAGCCTTGCTAGGTTTACAAGGGCGGAGCCTTGTAAGCCTTGCTAGGTTAGAAGGACGGAGCCTTGTAAGCCTTGCTAGGTTACAAGGACGGAGCCTTGTAGAGCCCCTTTCTAGGTTACAAGGACGGAGCCTTGTAGAGCCTTGCTAGGTTACAAGGACGGAGCCTTGTGAGCCTTGCTAGGTTACAAGGACGGAGCCTTGTAGAGCCTTGCTAGGTTACAAGGGCGGAGCCTTGTAGAGCCTTGCTAGGTTACAAGGACGGAGCCTTTTAGAGCCTTGCTAGGTTTTCAAGGACGGAAACCTTGTTAGAGCCTTGCTAGGTTACAAGGGCGGAGCCTTGTAGAGCCTTGCTAGGTTACAAGGACGGAGCCTTTGTAGAGCCTTTCTAGGTTACAAGGACGGAGCCTTGAGAGCCTTGCTAGGTTACAAGGACGGAGCCTTGTAGACCTTGCTAGGTTACAAGGACGGAGCCTTGTAGAGCCTTGCTAGGTTACAAGGGCGGAGCCTTTTAGAGCCTTGCTAGGTTACAAGGACGGAGCCCTTTTAGAGCCTTGCAAGGTTAGAAGGACGGAGCTTGTAGAGCCTTGCTAGGTTAGAAGGACGGAGCCTTGTAGAGCCTTGCTAGGTTAGAAGGACGGAGCCTTGTAGAGCCTTGCTAGGTTAGAAGGACGGAGCCTTGTAGAGCCTTGCTAGGTTAGAAGGACGGAGCCTTGTAGAGCCTTGCTAGGTTAGAAGGACGGAGCCTTGTAGAGCCTTGCTAGGTTAGAAGGACGGAGCCTTGTAGAGCCTTGCTAGGTTAGAAGGACGGAGCCTTGTAGAGCCTTGCTAGTTAGAATGACGGAGCCTTGTAGAGCCTTGCTAGGTTAGAAGGACGGAGCCTTGTAGAGCCTTGCTAGGTAGAAGGACGGAGCCTGTAGAGCCTTGCTAGGTTAGAAGGACGGAGCCTTGTAGAGCCTTGCTAGGTTACAAGGACGGAGCCTTGTAGAGCCTTGCTGGGTTACAAGGACGGAGCCTTGTAGCCTTGCTAGGTTACAAGGACGGAGCCTTGTAGAGCCTTGCTAGGTTACAAGGACGGAGCTTTGCTAGGTTAGAAGGACGGAGCCTTGTAGAGCCTTGCTAGGTTAGAAGGACGGAGCCTTGTAGAGCCTTGCTAGGTTAGAAGGACGGAGCCTTGTAGAGCCTTGCTAGGTTACAAGGACGGAGTCTTGTAGAGCCTTGCTAGGTTACAAGGACAGAGCCTTGTAGAGCCTTGCTGGGTTACAAGGACGGAGCCTTGTAGAGCCTTGCTGGGTACGTTGACCCATCCCGAGGCGTCGCCTCCCAACATGACCATTTCTTTTTGTTTAAGATTTTCTTTATCCATTCGATTATCTTAGATGCTTAAGCCTCTCTTGTGCAGTTTATTTTACAATTTTATATGGGGAACAGCGTCAAAGGTCGCCTTGCAGCCAAGAAATATGCGGTCGGTGCCTCTTGTCTTCAATCTTCTCTCTACTGTGTTTCTGTCGTGCTTTTTTTATTAGGCTTGGTATTATCATTTTAATACTAAATACAAAGCATAGTGCGGATACCTTTTAGTCAACGCTTGAAATTCTTCCAACATGTAGAGAATTTTCCATGTTTACACGTTTTCCTATGATACGGCTTTCACTAGGTTTGTCGTTTCTTACATGTATTCATTGCATTTATTTCCCCTGGATACAACAGTGATTTAACACTAGGTACGTATTTCTACTACGCTGGGGAGAGCATCAGCTGTCATGGTCTTATAAGTGTCTCATTTTACACCTATCATAGAGTAAGCAACAGCAGCATGGATACCCCTCACCTGGACAAAAATATCCAGAAACTAGAGAAAGTTAAATTCACTGTTAGGTTAGTCCTTAAGTGAAATGACGTTATAAAAACTAGAAGAACTAAACTTGAAGGTAGAGGAGACCCAGAGAAGACTGATCAAGAAGTACAGAATACTTATAGGACTTAATAAGGCAGAGTTTGAACCAAGAGGACCAGGGGCAGGAGGGTACACAGGGCAGCCGAACTAATCAGAAAGATTTCAAGAAGTCCTTTAGTCTGAGGGTGGTTCGGAATTTGGACGACCCGGGTGAGAGAGTGAAGGAAGCAGATTCCAGACGCAGTTTTGAGAGGGCGTTATAGATCATATGAAGTATGCGTATTTTGGTTACCAGTTGTGAAAGGCATTTGTCGATAGACACTTGGCCTGTTGTGTGCTGTGTGTACTCTCCTAGTTATACTCGCATTATTGTGGTTGCATTGTGGTCGAATCTCAGCTCCTGGCCTCCCTTCTCCATTGGTTTCGTGAGTTCTTTCATACCTAGTCTTAAAACTGTCTGTGAATCCTGCCTCTACAACTTCGCTATCTATGTTATTTCACTTCCTGAACACTCAAAGACTAAAGTATTTCCTAACATCTCTGTTACTTAAATGTGATTTTTAACTCCCAGCTTGGACTTGCCCTGTCCATCCTGTAAATTCACCTCAGTATTTTTTGGGTTGTAATCATGTCACCTCTGGTCCTTCTGTCCTATAATGTCTTCGGATTTCATTAGCTTAGTATTAGTCTCGTTGCAAACCTTCGCTTTTTTTTTCCAGCTACTTTACATGCTTTATCAGATGCAGGTTCCTTACTGGCGCCGCATACTCAACATGGGTCTTACAAAGTCGTGTATAGGGTCGTAAATGCCTCCTTGTTGAGCTTCCTAAAAGATACCATTAAATTCGCCATCGCGTTTGTCGCGGCCGTTGGCTGGTTGCTGTGCTTGAGGTAAAATGCTGGTAACTGTGTTCACCCTTAAGTCTTCTCCTTCACGAAGGTTTGCAGCTTGTGTCCTCCTCACCCGTTTGTCGCTACAACAGCTGAGCTAGGCTTGTGTGTGTGGGGAGGACGGGGTGTTTGTGTGTGTGGGAGGGGAAGACGGGGTGTTTGTGTGTGTGTGTGTGGGGAGGACGGGGTGTTTGTGTGTGTGTGGGGAGGACGGGGTGTTTTGTGTGTGTGTGTGGGGAGGATGGGGTGCTTGTGTGGGTGTGTGTGGGGAGGACGGGGGGTTTGTGTTTTTGTGGGGAAACGGGTGTTTTTGTG